>JZKD02S1674618.1:142348-213666 GCA_000966675.3 Picea glauca | reverse complement strand
AGGGGGTACCCCCCCTCTGCACTCCCCCGCGTGGAAGAGTGTACATACTTATGGGGTGTAAATACTTCATGGGGTATAAACACGACTGAAAGTAAAAGACCTCTAAATTAGGAAGATAATCAGGCTCCACAACCAACAAAAATGAATGGTTAATGGTTCAATGGAAAATTTAAATACTTTTGTGGGTCACTTCCCTCCATCGAATCCATGCTCCTTACGGTCCCATTGAAGATGTGCTCATCATTAATGTTTCCATAATTGTTTCCATTTCCCATGCAATCATGACTTTTCATAGCCCTAACTACCTACCTTTTGTCGTTGCATTAGCCCATGTTTCTTGTCATCCACCTTTCTCATCCATTATCCATGTCCTATGGTCTTATTTTAGAATTTAAACCTCAAAATATGCAGAATCTATTAAGTCTACTCGGGTAAAAATTGTCTTGTCCCATCGACTACCTAGATCTATCCAATCCTCCTAATCATTTAGCACTTATGACTACCTATATTCCTACCTAACTCCTACTCTACTCTAAAACTATGAAACTTAATCAGTTCATGGTACCTACAACCCCTACGGGCCATAATATGCCTTCAATCGACTGCCATTCACTAATCCTTTCAGGGGATAACCATGGAGCATCACCAACTTCATTGCACCAACCTCACTAATGTAAGCAATCCTAAAGGGTCCTAACCAATGCATGCAAAGCTTACCGGGGTGCTTTAGGAACTTGTTGTCACAAAGTAATACCAATGACCCTGGTTGTAGTGTCTTGCACAAAATGTTAAGATCATGACATGCCTTCTATCATTGTTTCTCAACTATCTGGATGTATCATGCAATCTATTGGTCATCTTTTAACTCCAACAACTCGTCTAATCATCATTGCAGTGACTCATCATCTAACATCTATGTCATAACTGCAATCCTTAGGTTTGGTACCAAAAATTCAAATGGCATTACCAGTTCCTTCCCATAGACTACCTGAAATGACATATATTTAGTCAATCTCTTTCAGGTCATCATATATGCCCATAATATCGCAGTAACCCCTTGGTTCCAATCGTCGTGATGTACGTTGCACACCTTGGTCAGCGCCTGCTCCAGTATCTTATTGAATGCTTCTATAGTACCATTGGCCTATGTTTGATATAGCATGATTTTTTTATGATGGATCATGAATTATTGAATCAGTGCATGGATGGTGTCATTCAATAAGTTTGTGCCCTGATTGCTCATACGTATCTTCAGGCATACAAACCTAGTGATAATGTTCTCAAAAATTAATTGTGCAACAGTCTTTGTAGTACAATTCTTCATTGGCACAGCTTGTGACCATCAAGTTGAATACTCCATCACAATAATGATATATTTCACACTAGTTCGACATGATGGGGGATTGATCAACCCAACAAAATCAATTTCCCAGTTTTCAAATGGCTCCAACCCGGTGAGTGGAAAGAGTGGCATTTCATCTCGTCTTGATGGCTTCTCGATCTTTTAGCAAAAGTCACAGTGCTTGCAATAATCCTTAGCCTCTTTGAACAATGATGGCCACCACAACCCATCGTGCAACACTTTTTTGCGTAGTTTCCTTCCTTACATTGTGTCCACCGACAATTTCTTCATTGTTCCTTGTAAAGTGCCATGTCGCACTCATTCTCTAACATGAATCGGTGCAATATTCCATTATCATCGAGTTTATATAATTGTCTTGCAATTACTGGTAATCGATGCTCTGGGTCACCAATTGTTGACATTGTGCCTGTGTATATTCCTCTGACGTATTACCTATTGTAAGGTACATCATATTTTTTGCAAGTTGATATGGCACTACTTCAACCCTGAAGAGTCGTGCGTCAAGTGGCTCGTCATCTAGACTACCTCCATGAGCTTCCCCTGACTTTATCCTTAAGAGATGACCAAGCCCAACATTATGTTTGTCAGGTTTGACCACCACTTCAAACTCGAATACTTTGAAGAGTAACAACCATCGGCATATCCTCCTCCCCAATACTAGCTTATTCACCAAATATTTGAGTGTTGAATTATCCATGAAGAACTTAAAGGGACTGTCGAGTAAGTAGTGTATGAACTTTTACAAGGCATGGACCATCACCAATCCTTTTCACTTTGTGGTTGTATAGTTTCTTTCAGAATAATACAACTTTCTACTAGAAAAGTAGATCATATGATCAATTTTGTCTTCTCCCAACTTCATAAGCACTACACCAAGTGCAATGGAAGATGCATCCACGTGTGCATGGTATATCTTGGTCTAGTATGGAAATATCAGGATCAACATAGTTACTAATTTCTCCTTCAACGTATCCAACGCCTCCTGGCATTCATGTGTCCAGAAATACTTAGTATCTATGCGCAATAGTTTCTCCAATGGTGCAACAATATTCACATAGTTCTGAATGAACCTTATATAATACCTCGTATGGTCCAAGGTTGCATGTAAATCTTTTATGGAGGTTGGGGCCAACATATCCAAAATTGTTGCAATCGTTGCCTTAACCACTAACAAGCCTTCCTTGTGCACGACATGTCCCAATAAAATCCCAAACAGTGTATAAAAGATGCACTTTTTAAGATTCAAAGAGATATGTAACTTCCTGCATTTGTCTAGCATCATCTGCAATACTTGCATATGCTCTTTCAGAAAGTCGAACAACATCCAATAATCTAATTATACTTCCAAAAATTTATGCAAGAAGTCCTTAAACGTCACGACGACAATTCTAAAAAACATTGCAGGTGCATTCTTCGGACCAAATGGCATCATGGTGTATGCAAACGAGCCCCACTCCATCTCAAAGGTTATCTTGTCCCTATCTTCCTCTGTGATGCACACCTGGTGGTATCCCAAAATGCCATCCACGAATGAGTAAGCTTTGTTCCCAAACACATTCTCCATGACCTCATCCGTAAATGGAGTAGGGAATGGATCATGCATGCAAGCTACATTTAGGCTCCGCAAATCTACACAAATTCTTAAATCACTCATCTTCTTTGGCTACACTAATATCAAGCTAATCCATTATAATTCTTCCATAGGGATGATGATCCTTGTGTCTATCATGTGGTCCAATTCCATGTGCACCTTTTATTTATACTTTGGGTTCAGCTGAAATGGTCTCTTATTGACCAGTATTCCATCTAGTTTCAATCAAATCATCATTTCCCCTAAGGATCATGTGATACCCTTCATCTCATAAAACTCCTTGGAAACATGTCTTTGTATTCTTTCAACAAGTACACCACTTGCATCATTGTTTTATGGTCCTAGTAATAATCAGTTGCATCCATCTTAGGCACTTCCCCTATGCCTATGTTGTGTTTCTTTGCCTTTATCATATGTGTATAATATAACATAGTACTACTAGAATCCTTCCCCTGAACTGCACGCTCACCCTATGTTTCGTTGATCTGTAATTTTTGAGGTTCCTATTCCTATGCATCATCACTGTCCACCTTTCGACAATACACTTGTTGATTTAATTTCATCATTGGCTTATCATAGGTACAAATACCTTTTGTGTAAGGTCTTTGGGTTGTTGATTGGAGATTAAATTATTCATCCTTAATAAAATTTCCCTCTGCGTGGGGACCTGCAATGTAAACTTGAATGTTGCACTGGATTGGTTGCTCATTTTTCCCCAATCCCTGGTTTTCCTTCTAGTCTCCTCCTATATGTACCAACTTTTGGGAATCATATCCATAGTGTGGGAAAACCTATGGACCCATTGTGCTTGAGGACTCTGCTTAGTTTCCTAGTGTTGCTTACAGAACCAAATGTGTTTCTGAGGATCCTTGGTACCCTTATACCTAATTATTAATTCAAAGTTAGTCAGTAGCTGGAATCGTACTTTGATGCACTCTATTACCTATGTCGAGTCCTATAAATATGTGTGTTTCCCACTAGCATGCATGTGTTCCCTTCACCACTTCATCCATGGATTGAAGCCTCTAGGCCTTAGGCACATTGTCCTCCATCTGCACTATAAAGGAATCCATCGGGCTTGTCCCATCAACCCATGGTAGGTCATGTAGCTCTAATCCAATCTAGTGCATTGCCTTAGTTATTCATGTGCATCTCCTCATCTACACTTCATACATATTGTTTTTCCATCATGTCAGTGCATCCTCTGAATCAATGTCATATGAGTAGATACTCCACCAAGTCAACTTGCCATCGACTATTAGGTTCATGTAATTCTCCTTGCACCATGTGATGTTGTGGATGTTCTCAATGATCAAGCTTTGCACATCCTCATACAATGTATATATCACCCTCAGTCAAATCTAGTGAATAAATCACACACAGGGTGTGTGTCTCAAATGGCATATGATATGGGTCCTAATCATCCATAATTTATATTACTTCATAATCTTATTTTGTTCTAACTCCATCAATGTTAACTTCGACCTTCTCCAGCCTGCAAAGGGATAAATCTTGTACTGATTCATGAGCCTGAGTTGAATGGGATACCACACCAATTTGGTTTTCCCATCAAGTCCCATGACTTCTTTAGAAAAATGTTCACATTAGACCTTAGGTCCAACATAATACCTTCTATCTCATAACTACCTAACTCGACTATCATTTTGAATTTTGTGCCCATGCGCTTCCTTCTGTTGAGATGGCGCACGTATTGTTCCAGTAGTGGGGAAAGAATATAAGTTTCATTATCACCTTCCTCGATCCATATTGTCAACATGTGTGTCAACTTCTTGGTAATCAAAGGATTGTCCAACACTTTGAGACAACAACACAAGAATTCACTTACCAGATTCTCAGAGTTAGTTTCTGGGTAAGTTTTGTGCCATGATTCAACACGCATTGTGCATCACAACTCTTCGCACATGGGCACCTCTTCAACTATTTTTTCTAGGTCACGGGGGAACTTCTTTTTGCACGCCACACAAGAACTTCTTTTGTTTCTCAATGTCAAACTTGGGACGTGCATGCATTGCTTTCCTGATCCTTCCCTCTAAGTTTTGTTTTGAAAACTCTCCTCTATTCAGGTCATTCCTTATACAGATACCTCCTCAATTTTCTACCCATACATTAGTTGATTCTTTCAACTTTTGTTCTTCATGCAACTCAACAGACACCATGTTGCAGCACCCCCTTTTCTCTTCCCACTTTGCCACCAATTGCGAGCAATCTTCCATGACATGATATAAGTCATGGAAATATCCACACAGCAAAGGGGGCATGTCTCACCATAGTTGAAACAAGTGGGTGGTCTACCTCCTCCCCCACCATATCCTCCTTTTTTTCCTCCCCGGAAGCCTCCATAATCTCCACCCTTATTCTCCTCTTGGACCCTATATGATTTTTCAGTATGCTCCTTCATCAACTACAGTGACCAACAATTGTTCACATCGTGCCCCATGGACTTGCAAAACTCACAGAACATAGTATGAGTAGTATTTTGATACTTTTGTAACATTAGGTAATGGGGAGGTACATGGCCTCATTGTCTACGAATCTTGAACCATTTTGTTTGTGGCCCCGTAGGAAATGGATTTGGCACACTTGTCACCATGTAGTTTCCCAACATAGGACACTCATTCTGAAGGTGACCCTATGTGAAACACATGGAACACCAGACATTCTCATGCATCTCATTTCCCTTTGCCATGTCTTGCAACTACATGGTGAGGTCCACAAGTTGAGATTGCACATGTACCAATCCTGTCGACATCTCACCACCTCCCAGAGTAGACTCCAGGCGCATTGCAATCTCTATGGATTTCGACTGAGTCGCCACCTTCTTCTACGTGAGTGGGACTCAAATATGTGGAAGAAGTATAGTAATGAACCACTCTTTGTGCTAAACATCCTAGATCTAGAAGGTTAGTTTGTTCAACAAAATATTGAATTGTTGGTCATAATCCCATAGGCTTTCACCAACTTGTTGCTTGATCTCTTTAATCTTGGTTATACATTGTGAATTTGACTTGGGTTTCAATAATTCTCTAAGTAAATCTCTCTTTATCTCTATAAGGGACCTTGCATGTTCCACTGGCACAATAACCTTATACTTCGTATTCTAGGTCAGATCTCTATCTCTGAAGGTAGTCTCTAACTGTGTGATATTATATGCCTCATATGTGATCTACTTCACATACTATATCACTTCACATATGAAATAATGTCGTTTTGTATCATCTCTTACCATCCCATGAAACGTGGGGAGTCGAAGGGATGAATCATTCATGTGGCCATACTTGAATTAGAATTTGATCTTCCTAATTAATTGCTACATGGTACGACTAGTACTCACAATCTTTCTTGTGAAGTTTCATTGACTTAGGTTTCTACTCCAGTTGTGTCTTCTACTTTTTTCTCTTCTACACTTTCTTCCACTATTGTTTCTTATTGATTTAAAATGTGTGAGGGGGGTGGTTCAAAGAAGGGGTTACTCCATACTACCTCATCTTCTTCATTGATGGATCCAAAATATCTTCCTATACCAAGCCACGAGACCCTCTTTATAACAGCCAATATCTCTTCACTCTTTGGGCGAGCACCTTCATTCTTATCATCATCACTATCTTCCTTACTATATTATACTTCTCTAACGCCACTACTTTGCTCCTCATCTTCCTTTAATTCAACCACACCTCTCATTAGCCAAGGGGATTTGACCTCATTTTCCATAACTGTGATGCTACTGCCTCTATTATCCTCTCTTGATACCTCATCCTCGATGCCATGTCTCTTTGATGACCTCTCTTCTTCTATGCTTCTCTCTAGAAAAAATATTTCTTTCATGCACCCTTATGGTGAAAATCCTCTTTTCACTTTCATCTTATATATTCTTGCTACTTGTTCACCACCCCTCATTCTCCCTTATTTTATTTTATGCTTGACTCACTTCCTCGACTCACCTCTTCTTGTTTATCACTCATCTCTTATTCTTCTCTGCTCTTATGGATCCATTCTTTCTTCACCTTATCTCATCTTCTTCCCCCATATTTACATCCCCCCCTCTGCGCGAGGGGTTCATGTTGCCATCCTTTTGGGCTCCATAAACATCAGTCCATTCTCTATGAACAACATTTCGATCTAAAGTGGTATCTTGTCTAGAAATCTTCTTCTAGGGCCGGCTACAAACTTTCTTCTGCACTCCTAAAATATTAGTTGCATTCAACCACAAATTCAACAATGTATCCTTCCTTAATTTGTTCGAACCAGAAATCAATGGCTCTTCCCACTTGTTGTCCAAATATTTCAACCGAGTTACCACTTCTTGGTCGCAAACCAATGGTTCTTTGGCTCACCACATAGAGTTAATCTATGTCTATATCTTTACCCATTAATGCAACAAATAAGGAAACTTAAGAAACTGTCATGCAGATCTAAATATATGTACCTTTGTTTCCATCATTCGAGGTTGATTTGTAGATTTGTGGTCTCCCATCATGAGAACTCATCCTCTTCTTCATAAATCCACTCTTCTATCTCTTTTCTTGAAGGTTTTCATGTTATGTCCTTACTCCAACATGCAACATAGAATCATCAGGTCTCGACAATGGAGCCAATTGTTGGCTAAGGGTTTCAAACCCATGGTTAGAAAGGCTTTACCAACAAATACCCCATTAACATCGACGTATTCAATGTTCAAGGACTGAATAAGGTCTCACCTGAGATGCTATGAGAATTACAAAGACCAAGCATTTGTGCATTACATGAAGGGATATTACAAACAGGAAACACTTAGCCTGGAATTGTGCATTAGATTCTACTCATTCACATCAACATTCATCTAGGGAAATTATAGTCTAACATATATAGAAAGCATTCATCCATAAAAGTGCTCATGATTGTAAGTATCAATTCGAGTATCATGCTTTCATTCATCAATCACATATAGACATTTAGATACATAAAGGGTCGTAGCATGATTATAGACTCCTTAAACTAGAACCAGAGACTAGAGGACTCTGATCTAGATCTACTTTCTCTCCCATATTACAATAACAACTCAAGAATTACAATGAAGACTTGACCATAATGAAAAACTAGCCATTACAAGTTAGTGTCCCTTCCTTTTATCTCTTCATGAGTATACCAATGATATCAGCCCTACCAACTCACTAACAACCTCAAACACGACCAATTAGTCTGTTACAAAATGGTTACAATCATTATAACTAATCTTGAGTGGAGGCTCGAATGATTTATTACAAGTATTTGCATGACACCAAAGTCAGCGCACATGCTGCAAAATGGTTGGTGTAGGCACAATAGAAACTAGATGGTGCGCATTGAATATTGTTGTTGTGCGGTGCAAGACTTGTGGTGCATGTATGTGATCTTTCCAACACTTATGGTGCCAACAATGTCCCTAAATAAAATATAAAGTGATTATATGATAAAAGCATTAAGTGTATTTTCATTGGGTATAGAACACAAACAAGAAGTTACAGGTTATTTGATCCTCAAGAGAAAAAGCTTACAATAAGCAAAGATGGTGTGTTTGATGGGCAGGGAAATTTTTAGTGAGGACATTGTCACATTGAATTAAGAAAAGATGAAGTGGTAATTAGTTATGTATATAGTTCTAATCCAGTTAAGGTAGATGAATTCAAGAAGAAGCCTAAGTGGCCAGTTAGAGGTCATTGAAAAAATAATATGTTGGATAGAAATTTTGAGAGAGGAGTTACTAGATCACAAAGCTACATTGCAAATTTTTCTCTTATGACACAAATAATGAAGAAGTTATGGAAGCATAATTTAATGCCTTGGCGAAAAAAGATACGTGGGGATTGGTCAATTTACCCCAAAGAAAATATGTAATTAGTACTAAATGGGCGTATAATACTAGGTATAAATTAAATGGTACAATTGACAAGCATAAAGCCTATTTAATTTTGAAAGGTTATGCACAAAATGAAGGAATTGATTATACAAGCACAATCGTGATGATATTTTCATTAGCTATAAGTAAACAATTTTTCAGATGGATGTTAAATCAACGTTCTTGAATGGCTGTGTGGATGAAGAAATTTATGCGGAACAACTTGAAGGTTTTCAAATTCCAGGCAAATAATATCGTGTTTACAAGTTGAAGACCTTATATAGTCTCAAACATGCATTGAGAGCATGGTATTCTAGGATTGATAACTCTTTTAGGATCATGGACTAGTTAAGAGTTCATCTGAACCCAATCTCTATATTCTTCACTTAGGACAATATATACTAATGGTTTCATTCTACGTTAATTTTGATTTACATGGGGAATGGTCCTTAATTGTTTCAAAATTTTAAGTCACATATGATTGTTGAATTTGAGATGAAAAATCTTGGTGAGTTGCATTATTTTTTAGGCATTGAAGTATGGAAGAAAGAAGATACCATTTTCATGTCACAAACCAAGTATAATTGGGATATTCCAAAGAAGTTCAACATGATGAGTTGTAAAATAGCCGCAACTCCTTTGGAAACTGGGTTGAAGTTATACATAAATGATGAATCCAATCTAGTTGATACTATTTTATATCGTTAATTGGTTGGAAGTTTGATCTACCTTACTACAACTTGACCAGGTATATATTTTGCAGTCAACATGGTATCGATATTTCTTTCAGAGCTCTTGGAAATACAGGAAAGAAGCTAAGAGAATTTGTAGGTATTTGCATGGTACAATGGGTTATGGTTTGGTATGCATATCTATAAAGGATTTTAGATTGATTGGTTACACAAATTCACATTGTGCAAGTTGCATGGATGATAGAAAGTCTACTTCAAGGTATACATTCAGCATAGGTTCAACAACAATTGCTTGGATTACTAAAAAGCAACCTACAATTTCACTTCTCCATAGCAAAAGCATAGTACAAAGAAATAGCTACAACAAGAAGTGAATCAATTTGGTTAAGAAGAATTTTGTAGGATCTACATGAGCAATAGAAAAAACCCAGACAATTGATTTGTGGTAATCAAAGTTTATTCAAATGACTAAAAATATTTTTTTTCATAACAAGACTAAGCACATTGATATACAACATAATTTTGTTCAAGATTTGGTTTAGCAAGGTTTACCCAAGATTATGTATTGTAGTATAAAAGAGCAAGTTGTGGATATTTTCACCAAGGCACTACCAAAGGACAAGTTCTACATTTTCAGACATGATCTTGGAATCTTCCCAAGTGATCATTGTGGGAGAGAAACAATGGGTTAATTATTCATTTGTGATATCCTTAGTTTAATTAAGAATAATTGTTGTTAGTGTGCTCATATTTTGTAGAGATAATATGAGTTTAAGATAATACTTGTTGAGTGAATTGAGGAGTGTTTCTTGAGCAATTATAAGAGTTGGTTGTTTCATGAGATAGCTCTTGTGCATGTATAAATATATGTTTTGATAATGAGAATGATTGAGCCAATATGTGTTATTGCTAAATTCTATTATTGCTCCATTGATGTTGGGTTTAATAAAACTTCAAATCTATCTTTCGAATTCTACCAAAATTATGTTTGAAGGACCAAATTCCAAGGGCTTCATCACCTGAACCTTAAATATTTAGGCACACATAACACTTATAAATTATTTTATGGGGAAGTTACAAACATCACTACTAGTGATGAGAAAAATACTCATTGAGACTACTTGAAACCAAAGAAAATCCTTTTGAAAGTTCTTTGAAATTGACGCTAGTCAAGAATTCAAAATTCCATCCCTCCACCTCATCATCCTTAACATGACCAACGTAATGGAAAGACTACCATTCCTTAAACATGGTGGCCTCCCTTATTTTTTCCCTGAATTTTCAATTATCCCACCCTCCCATAAGAAAAGGGATAAATCATTACATCAATTCTTCAAAGTCAATTCTTCAAAGTCGATAGGATTGGAAACAAATGCATTTTAAAATTGGTAAATAATATTGCATTTTTCACAAAAATGGTGTAATATTGAAAATTTGAGAAAATGGGCAAAACTTAATGACATCATACTTGGAAGAGATCTCTTTATATGATGAATAATTGTTTTTTTGTTAAGCCATTCCCATGTTGTTTAGCTCACTAGCCTACATGAATGTAGTTCATTGTTTGTATTAAAAAAATTTACATGTTCACACCGTTTACACCAATATACATCTTAGGTTATAAATTTTAGGGTTAACTATATCATTCAATGTCATTAGAGATCATGCAAACTCTTATTTTCTTTTTCTATTTTTAGGAATTATGTGAATATTTGTTCCATTGGATTCAATTTCACACCACCATATTTATTGTTGCACATTAGTTCTTCCCATATTTTGCTTTGTTTTGTTTGAACATTGTTTTTATTAGTCTTTACCATTAACTTTTAAAGAAACATTTTATGCAGTTTCAAAAAAAAACTTTCATTTACAAATTTATTGAAGAAGTCAATGATGGTGGACCCGGGACCATTTGCATTTGAAATTATCGATAACTTGGAGCTATATAGAACACAATTCCAAATCCATGTTATTTGTCATGGAAGAGGTACTCTTTAAAGGCTAGAGTTGAAAGAAGAAATTATGAGGAAATTTAATGTTTATGCTACACAAAGAATATTCATCTATGGTTTCCATACGAAAGCTTCATTTTCTAAAGGCTTCAAAATAATACCTGACAATGTAGAAGACACATCCAAACATGCACTGAAACATTAGCTCAAAATGGTCTTAAAGCTCATGTGGACATGACTACCATAGTTAGTGCAAGTAGAGTAAAAACAATTAATAGCATTAAGAGCACAAAAACATAGAAACTCCCACTAAATGAATAGCTGAAAGCAATGAATGTGTCCAAATTTTGAATATATGTGTGTGTGTGTGTGTGCTTTTAAAAATATACATCTTTTATGTGTAAATTTTAAGAAGTTGAATATTCATGTTCTTTAATTTTTTTATATTTATTTAAATTCTTTGTCTACTTCATTACCTATAATTCAAAATCTAAATACTAAAAAATGCAGTCTTACATTTTAAATTTATGTATATACATATAGCATATTTGGCACATACAGAATGCCCCGAGGGGGGGGGGTTCGGTACATGGGGTCTGGGGTTAAGGTTTGTAGGGGGAACTCTTTCATCCTAAAGTATTGTTTTTGCACAGTTTAACTCTTGGTTCCTTCCCTTCCTCGATGCCCTTCTCAGGGTTCATGTCCCGACCCAAATCTTTTGTCTATCCCAACTGTATCTTCCCGGTACTATAATGTCACTTTTTGGCCCGTGGTGGAATTGTCAGCATTCACCTTAATTGCAACAACATGATTGAGGACCTCGTGGACTATAGAGACGACAATCCTAGTCTGGAAAAAATGTTTCTTTTGTAGGAGGAATATGGCATATTTCCATATGTCACTATGGAAAAGGATGCTCATGAGCTTAAAGAAGCAACAAATGGAAAGGTCTTGACAATAATTATTGTGGATGTCAACTCTTCCTCCACTCCATGCAATGGAAAGGTGGTGGGATTCTCTCCTCTCATCGTGCATTCAAACCATCATGCAGTTCATACCGATGAACGCATTTTCCCTCAACCCTTAGTATATCGGGAGGAATTTCTTGATGGCAGTTAGAAGTCATCGAGTGTGAAAAAGAAGAGGAAGAAGTGTATTAGAGCATGCAAGGATCGAGTTAAAATGGTGGTTGGATAGGACGTGAGTTTATCAGATATCTCATAAGTCTTGGGCCAAGCCATTGTTGGACGTTTTAGCTGTAATTTTGTGAGCCAGGAATCACTAAGTCTTGTATTGAGGAAAACAAGGTTCCTTTCATCAAATATATGTCATAGTTTCATGTGATCATCATGGGATGGTTGTGTTTTATGTTGATCTTGATCTTTGATGTAGAAAAATTGTTGGAGCATGACTTGTGTCGAGGCCCTTCAAGTCTAGTTTTAAAGAGATGGAGTGTGTACTTTGATCAACGCAACGACTCGTATTCCATCCAGAAAGTGTGGGCTATCCTTCCGAGCCTACCATTGTTTTTTTGGAGAGAAGAATTATTATCAGCTATTGGAAACAAAATTGGGCATTTTATGGGTTTCGATCCTAACTGGGACCCCAAGTTTGACAGAAGATGGGCCTGGTTACTAGTGGAAGTAGATTTGAAAGATGGATTGGTTAATTAAATTGAGTTGGTCTTTGGGAGAAGGGTTTGGAATCAAAGAATTGATTATTGGAAGATGCTTTTTTTATGTTATGCTTACCACAAAGTTGGACACACTCAAATATCCTACAAAAAATATATCCTTTAGAAGATATCCTTGATGAGGATTTGGGTGTCCTTGATCCAATTTATTCCCTTGAACTTTCACTAGAGGCCTCCCTTTATATGATTTCCTCTCCTTCCCTCCTGGATACACCCCCCTGGTGTGCCTATCGAATACCTCATTAAGACGGATTATGCTCCACCCATTTATCTCTTGGTTGTCTCAAATGTGTCTCCTCCCTCTATTATTGTCCCCCCTAAAAAGTCTTATGATATCAGATATAAGGATAAACTGAGGGATGATTTGTCTTCAGAATGTGGTTTAGCTCTGAATTCATCCTTGGCTCCTCAAGTTGGGAGGAAATTACATATTTCTAAATCTTATCAAAAGGTTATGCTTGACATCAAGCATGGAAGGAAATCCATTATCCAAAGGGCCCTTAGAGCAGGGAATTCCCTTCCCAGGGTTTCACCATATGTGTTTTTCCCTTAATGCTCGTGGGGTAGGGGGAGCCTCCAAATTAAAGGCCCTTAAGAGACTATTTTGATCCCATAATATAGGGATCTTTCCCATTCATGAAACGATGACTACTAGTGTAAAAGATCATGCTACTTTTGATCTTTGGTTAAAAGGCTATTCTTTATGCACTCTTGATGTTGCAGGTCATTCATGTGGCTTGTTAACAACATGGATATTTGTTTTCCTAGTTCTGTCATCCTCTAATTTGAATTTTGTTATATTGGTCAATTTGGTGCTAAAGGAATTTGGTATCTGACTCAAAGTATTAGACATTTATGACATGTATTTAGACAGGATAACCTATTGGGAATCGTTGGTATATTTTTGGGTGTTTGACAATTCTCCCATTCTTGTAGAAGGCGACTTGAATCTTACCATGTCACCGCGAGAGGTGTGGGGGGTCCTCCCCAGACAAGATTGGTTGGAGGAGTTTTTTGTTCATATTTTTGAAAAACTCAAGCTGATAGAGGTGGAGCATATCAAATTAATTCCCACTTGGAGAAATTTCAGAAGGAATAATGAAGTTGTCTAGAAGAGGATTGGTTGTTTCTTAATATTAGATTATTTGGTAGGGGACACCTTCCTATTGAAGTCCTAGGTAGCTTCTATGGGGATCTTTGATCACCTCCCCATCCTCTTCCAAATGCAAATCAAAGATAGGAAGTCACTAACCCCCCTCAAATTTAATCATTCATGGCTTGTGGAAGAATATTTTATAAATTTGATCAAGGAAAGTTGGGTGCCTCTTAATCATCAATACTCCTCATATTTTATGCAACAATGTGTGGACAATATTTATACCATGAAAACGAAAATGAAGGTTTGGTTCTCTTCTTTCAAGGAAAAATTCCAGGGCACTTTGAAAGACACAAAGAAAAAGATAAGTAGGTGTTTCGATGAAAACCAATCTAGGTTTTTCTCATCTGAGTAGCTTTCAACCTTGCGATATTTTGAATCGATTCATTGTGATCTTCTTGATAAACAATAATATACATGACACTTAAAGAGTCGGGCCAATTGGATCTAGGAGGGTGACAACAACACAAAGGGTTTTCATCAATTCTCTAATTATCGCAAAAATCTCAATACTATATGGGAAATTCGAAATCATGAAGGAGAGATGGTCAAATCTTTTAAGGAAAAAGTGAAAGGGGGTTCTCATCATTTTATCTCTCTCTTCAAAGAGCCTTAAGGTTTCCCCATTCAACAAATTATTCAGATCCTCAATTTGTGTCCAAGGACTATTACAGAAGAAATGAATATCTCATTAGAAGCTAAAGTAGCAGAAGGGGAAAGTATGAGTGCTCTCTCTTACATGAGAAAAAGGAAAAGTACTAGTTCGGATGGCCCATTGGTAGAATTCTATGTGGGATTTTATTACTTCCATAAGGAGGTTTCGTTGAAAGTTGTAAGGGAGTCTCAAAGATCTAGTAAATGCTCTAAACCCTAAATTCTACACTCATCGCTCTTATCCCAAAGAAGCAGAAATCCTTATCCTTTGGTGACTATAGACCAATTTAGTGTTGTAACGTCATTTACAAGCTCATGTCCAAGATTATTGCTATGAGACTCAAGCCTATTATGAGTCATATTATTTCAGAGGAACAATTCAGATTCATGTAGCATTGTCAAATACATAATGTGTTGGCCCTTGCTCAAGAGGTGCTCCACTCTATCCATCTCTCAAAGCAAGAAGTCACAATCCTAAAAATTGATTTATCCAAGGATTATGATCAGGTCATCTAAACCTACTTGCGCTTTCTCTTCTTGCAGTTAGGAATGAACCTAAATACAGTTAATTGGATTTATGGGGCATGTGCAATCTGTTTCATTTTTTGTTCTGATCAATGGTTCCCCCTCCAATTTCTTTTGAGAATCTTATGGCCTGACCCAGGGGTGGACCTTATCTCATTTTCTCTTTCTACTAGTGGTGTATGGCCTAAGAAAACTTATAGCGGATGAAAAAGAAAAAGGTTTATTGTAGGAAATTAAGGTATTGCAATATGAGGTCTGAACACACGTTTAATTTGTTGATGACATCATTCTTTTTTGGCTCCGGGTCTCTCCAAGATCTCTGGTCCCTTAAACACATTCCTTTACTCTATGAGAGTGCTAGTGGTTTGGTCATAAACTCTCGGAAGTCTTGTCTAATTCACAATCTCCTTCTAGATGGTTTGATGAACGATATTACAACTCTCTTCCCTTTTACAACCAATGATCTGGATACAAGGTTTAAATATTTGGGATTCTATCTAAAGCATAACTCTTCCAAGTCCATAGATTGGATCTGGTTATATAAAAAAAATTGTATGACATATATCCTTATGGGTGAACAGATCACTGCTATCTAGGGGAGGTCAATTGGTTATTATCAAGTGACTTAAAGTCTATTTTGGAAAGTATTCTTATGTATTGGACTTCAATATCCAGTGTTCCCAAAGGCATTTGGTCAAAGATTCATAAATAATACTTTCATTATTTGTGGCTGGAAAATCATGCCAATGACGACATCCTTTTGGAGAAGTGGAAGAAAATTTCTATGCCTAAAATGATCCAGGTGGATATCAGTGGCCACCCACCTTTTCCAATTGGCTCAAAATAGTTTTCTAGTAATTTAGGTAATTTACTATTTTTAACAGCTTTTAACTTTCAAGTTTCGGGGCCATTTTGAGGGCCTAAATGAAGATTTTTCGGGATCGATATTCTCAATTATTTCCAAAGGCTTTGATTGATCCACCAAAATTAATCTCCTCGACGATACCTTTCCAACGATCTATCGTGCGCCCCAAACAGAGATCGTATGCCAAAGTTACGCCCCCGGGAAGTTGATACACCAAACTACCCAAAATGGGGTCCACAAAACTCTTGGCTTTTCATCTTCTGGGGTTAGGGTTTTGGATTTTCTTTATGATAAAAAATTCCTTTGCAGCCTCATTGTAAAAATTATCTTCTTGTGAATGCGAGTAGAAAACACATCTCTTCTCAGAGATAAGGTGCCACCATTCTAGCGAATCTTTCACTTTGTATTTTAACAGTGTTTGTACATTTTCGCTCATTAATAGAAAATTGTGTATTACTGTATCTATGTGTTTATGGTTACATCTCTGATACATTTATGTTATATTATTGGATATCTGATATATCTCTGTACATTGATTTATTATATCTCCACTCTCATTTCGTGCCGAAAATAATCTGGATCAGTGGTATCAGAGCAGGCTGGTCTTGATCATTTTTTAGTGCATGTCCCCAACGAGGTCTGAGTATATCAAGTTGGGTCTCGAGGTTGTATCTCTTGAATACAATTGCTCTCACACGTCCAATAAACCCTCCATGGTGGAAGAAAAGAAAAATGAAAAAGCAGACGATTCTATTAATTTGTTGCTTGAGCAAGCTCTCACGCGACAGAGGGACGAAATGATGGAGAATTTTCCCACATCCTTCAACGCCTGTCGATAAAAACAAGAGCATCTTCATCAAGCGAAAACTTTGGAAGTACCTCGCCTTTCAAGGTACAAGTTAATTTTGATATTCCCATATTTGAAGGACATATAGATGTGAATGCCCTAGAAAAATGGTTAAATCTGCTAGAAGGTTATTTCTTTGTTCATAATTTCTCTGACAAGGAAAAGATCACCTTTGCACTCCTTAAGGCTCTCCCCCATGTCAAACATTGGTGTGAAACTTACTGGGAGAAAATTTCCACAGAGGAGTCTGGAATATATGGGGTCGAGCCCAATTGGGATTTTTTTGTGGATGTGGTAAAGGAACAATATTACCCTGTTGGAAACTATGAGGACCAATACATGAGATGGACTACACTGTGGCAAGAAAGGGGCCAAGCAGTTATAGATTTCACCAATACCTTCCATACCTTGCACACCAATCTGGGTATTAAAGACTCTGAATGACATTTAGTTCTGAAATACTTAGGGGCTCTACACAGATACATCCAAACTAAAATGGATTTTTTGGACATCTCATCACTCGGTTCTGCTTATCGATATGTTGTTATAATCGAGAAGAAGTTTAAGCACCAGAACAAATGGGAGTTTGGGTCTGAAAATCCCCAATAACCAAAGTATGATAAAGACAGCCCTAACAAACAACATCCTGAAAACCAGCCCAAGCCACATGAAAATAAGGCTCACGGAAAGACGAAGAAGGACACCAAAAAATGGTGTGATTTCCACAAAATCCCCTGGCACAACATCGATAAATGTCGCTCAAAAAAGTCATTGGTGGCCGAGATAAAAGATAAGGAGCTGAACCCTGATTCTGAATTTGATTATGAAAATACTAATAGAAGACAGATCATCGACGCAGACCCCATTTCTATTCTCACGACCGCAGCAATTCAACCAGAAGAACCAACAGATTCTGAAGAGGGGGAGAGTCTTTTTCATTCAAAGATGTGGGTGAAGGGGACCCCATTGCATTTTATTGTTGATAGTGGAAGCCAGAATAACCTCATCTCAACAAAGGTCATCAAATAGTTTGGATTATCTACAACACCACACCCGCAGCCATACAAAATTGGGTAGCTTCGCCAAGGATGAGATATTCATGTCAGCCAGCAGTGTCAATTATCATACAGCATCCATCCCTACAAGAATGAGGTATTATGTGATGTTTCCCCCCTGGATGTCTATGATGTTCTCTTGGGCCAACCATATATGTGGAAGCACCATGCTATTTAGGAGTCTCGACCCCTTAGTGTCATTGTTACTCTGTGGGGTCATCTCTATGAGATACCAGAGGTAATTCCAACTGTTGTCCCACCTAAATAGTGCTGCAAGGTAGTATCTCATACTACAAAATTCAGCTTCTTCACAGTATGTTCAAAGCATGATAAAAAGAACACCACTGCAGCCTCAGTCCAAGCACCTTCTATCCAACAGAAGCAGGTTGACAATGTTGCAGAAAAGTGTAAAGATTCCTTTTGCACATAGGCATCTCATGTAGCCAGACTGGTTAAAAAGGTCCAACCCTTCCAGCCACATGTTCATGACAACCTTCAACAATCTAAGCAACGCAACTTCTCCAACAAGGAAAACAACTCATCAAGATGCAGATTCAGAAAACAATTTTCCTACTCCCCCAGGAACCCAATGTGATGCAGGAGCATCTTTTCGACTCGACAGATGCGTTAAAAAATCAACACGTCAGCACGCATTTGGAGATAGGGAGAGGCACCGACCCTCTCGATTTCAAAATTCGAATTATCAAATTAAGTTAGTTTATGTGTAAGGTCGATAAATGCCAAAGCCATCCCTTTGGACAAGTGTGGATGGGTTCATCGAAATAATCGATTGTAAGCAGGTTTGGATCTTTGTTCAATGTAATGAGTCATAGGGTTAAGGTGTCTTAACGGAAATGTTGATGGCACTAAGGTGGTGGAGAGGATAAGCTCATAGAGCCCTTCTTTTGTAAAAAAGAGAGATCTTTTTGTATAGAGATGAGTTATTTTTAATTAGATTAGGAGATCATGAGATAGAGATAGAGATCAGTAGAACAAAGTAGAGTAGAAGAAAGACGCAAGAAATAACTGCAATATTATGTAATTTGTTTTCATGAATGAATAGAACAAACAGAATTGTCCCAAATTCTTGGACTGTGTTCATTTGATGTGTGAATGAATGAATGTTATATTCTGTGTATGTCGCTTATTTCATTTCGTTCATGTGTGATTGTTCAAGAGTTGATCATATGAGTTCATGATGAAACTGGATAAGTTTCAATTGTTTCTCTTCTAAAACTTGTATGCAAGGTGTGCATCTCAAATGCAAGGAGTGCATCGATTGGGTCTCAGATTGAATCAGAGGAGTTCAAAGAGAACAAAGGAAACTTAGACCAGGTGCAAGGAGTTCACAGCGTCAATAAGCGACAAAGCATTGAAGAACCAGAACAGAGGAACGCCAGGTGAGCGAGAAGAATTTATTTTCAAGAAATCCTTGAATTTGAGTTATCGAAATATCGAGAATGCAACGAGTGCGTGGGAAGTCAGAATCCTTTAAGGATCAATCTTAGAAGGGATAACACTTTTCAGAAGTGTTGACGAGATCCAAGAGTCGTACTCATAGGAGGAGAAAAGGATTGAAACCTTTGAAGACTGATAAATCTTCTAAGTTGGAAGAAATCATAAGCTCAGGAGGAGGAGCGACATTGTTCATTGGATCATAGAGCAAAGTATCAATAGTCGTATGATCTGTGTAAGGTGCACGAGCCTTAACGCTTCGCACGCACGAGAGAGAGAACCTATCAAGGTTTGAGACTTGAGATTTCCGAAGCCCGAAGAGCCGGAAAGCCGAAGTGAAATATCAGTCATTCGATCATCCGAAGCAAACCTAAGTCGTCAGATCGTCCTTAGTGAACCTCGGGCGTCAGATCGACCAAGTGAATATGAGCCTTTAGATGTCGTAAGCTCAGGAGGAGGCAAGCTTGAAACTTGAGATTCCCAAAGCCCTAAGAGCTGGAGAGCCGAAGCGAATATGGACAATTAGATCCAGAAGGGTACGTTTCGGTGGGTTGTGACATCCAGAGGAAGGTAAAGGTGAAAGGTTGAAACATCTGAAGCTCGAATAGCCGAATATCCGAGAGTCGTCGATCTGCAAGGGGACACTTTTCAATAGATCACGAGCTTAAGTTAAAGTGTAGTGGGGTTTCAGTTGAGATCTGAGACTGTCAAATCCCGAAGATCCAAAGTAAATCTGGACTGCCAGATCTAGAGGAGACGTGGCGTGAATGCATGGACTCTGGGTAAAGTCCCGAAGTAATTCATAGTCGTCGAATCTAAGAGAGACATGGCATAAATCCATGCACTCCTGGTAAAGACCCGAAGTGATCCTCGATCATCATATCAGCAGGACACGCGTCAGTGGATTATAGCCTTCGGATAAAAGGCATTTGGAAGAAGGGTGAAGTTTGAGATTTGAGATCTCAGAAGTCTGAAGACCCGGAGGAGATTTTGACCATTCATCGAGAAGAGGGCCGCAGGACCACTGATCCAAGTTGAAAGTTCAAACACCTGAATTGAAGGCAGGACCGTTGATTGGAGGACAGGTGTTCACAGATCGTCAACTCCGAAAGATTGATGTACAGAGGAAAGCGAGGTTTGAGATTTCAAAATTCTGAAGTCTGGAATTGCGAAGGAGATCGCAGTCGTTGATTTAAGAGGGACAGATCTGGTCTGTAGATTTGAAAGGCATGGATTTGAACCGTCGGTTCAGACAGTACTGTCAAGATTGGGAGATCGACGGTCCTGTAACATTGTAGGGACAGGAAGTGCGCGGAGTTTAAAACATTGAGGGTGGGCCACAATCCATACTGTGGTTTTTCCAAGAGGACACGTGGAAGCTTGAAGAGAATTGCAGGCTGAAAAGTGGGTTGATCCCAAACAACTTTTGGTCGCTCCCACAATCGCATGGTCACAAGAAGTCATCTCCCAAGGTAATATCAAGAGGGGGCTTATCAGAAAAAGAGTTAATGCTCAGTACTCTGAGATTTTGCAGAAGAGTGAAAGGGAAGGTTGCAGGTGTTATCATACCTGCACCAAGGTGTCGAAAGGGCCTGTGTTTATATATAGAAGGGAACCATTAAGGTTCCAGAGAGTCACTTGACTCAAGAATTGGAGATCCTAGGTCGGGAGGTCACGCAGCCCTTTGGGGAGAAGGGGGGGTCTACACCAAGTGGTAATAGAGATGATATTTTTCTTGCAGATAGCAGGCAAAGAAGCGAGGAGGTGAAGAAGATAATATGATAACGTTGAATGATGTTAGAAGTTAAAGTTTGCATGTAGACAACAGGTGAGAAGGAGACAGAGTATTGATGCTCTGTGTGTCATTTCTAGTAAGGTGTGCAGTAAATGGTAGAAATCTAGATTAGTTGAAAACATAGGGTGGAAAATGGCTACTGAAGGCCATATGGGTGGTTAGGGAAAGGACCACCAGCAGAAGAAAAAAAAAGTTGAGATAGATAAAGAGCTCACAGAAATAAGAGAAAAGATGGAGAGGCTAGCATTAAAGATGCAGCAGGATGCAAAGGTACATTGGACATATGAATGGGCTTTGAAGAGGAAAGTAAAATGGCATGTCCAGAAGTCGATGCCCAGAAGGCAGCAACAAATGTTGAAAAGGTGGTTGAAGCATGCTAAAAACCTCAGCGGTACATAGGAGGAAGTGGTTCACATCTATGATACAGAAACTGGGAAGATTCTAGGTGATAACGAGGATAAGAGATCAGTGGATGATCTCAAAGACTACCAGAAGGGTAGTAGTGAGCTATCAGATTGTCAAATGGGAAATGATATGATATTAGCAGAGGATTTCATAAACTACCAACAGGCAGAAATGGACTTTCAAGTTGCCAGGTGGGCAATGGAAAGAGATCAGTGGGAGGTCTCATATACTACCAGAGGAGAAGCAATGAAAGTTCAGATTATCAGGTGGGAAATGAGATGGGATCATTGGAGGATATCATAGATTGCCAGGAGAGTAGAAGAAAAATCCTAAGTTTCCATGTGGGCAAGGGGAGTGAGAGGAGACTGTTTGAAAGTCTCATGAACTCAGTTGAGAGTTCATATCAGCAAGGAGAGCTGGTGGAGGTGGATCAGAGGAGTATTTTGATCATTGGAGGAATTGAGATATTCCTACCAAGTAGCCCAGTTGGGGCTAGAGCATGTGTTGCAGGAGAAACAACAGAAGGACAGCCAGCAGAGACTATCAAAGAGGAGAAATAACATACATTGATGTCTACCCCAGCAGAAAAAGAGGAGAATTCAGATGAATTTCTCACTCAATGGGAGAAAGAGTTGAAGATGTTGGAGGAATGGTTGGACATCCAAAACCATAATATGGCTACCAGAAGACAGTCATGAATATTGCAAGAGAAGAGCATTCAATAGAATTTCTCAGAAATTTCAGCCAGGAAGCTAAACAGATGATGATTGCAGCACTAAAGCATGCAGCAGAAAAGGGAGAAAAATTCCAGCCAGAGGAACAGTTGATAGAAGATGGAGATATTCCATCACAAGAGGAGTTGACAGAAACCAATATGTCAGAGGAAGAAGCTGAGCAATAATTCAGTAAGGAGACTGCAGAATTGAAGTCTGCAACAGAGTGGAAAACTAGTGCCACAAGAGGAGATGAATACAACATGAGAGATCAAGTAGATCTGCCCATTGATAAGTATGGAGAGGAGGAATTGCAGCAGAGAAAACTGCATAAAAAGATCAAACCACTGGAGCAGCTGGACAGGGTGATAGAAGAGATTAGAAAGATGATGTTGAGGTTAGCCGAGGAGATTGTTAGCAAGGAGAAGTTGAGCAGAAGAGATCTTGCCATAGCAGCAGGGAAGCAGCAACAACAACAAAGAAGAGGATTAGGTAGACAGATCCAAGTAAGAGTTTGAGATCCAAGAGGATTTCAATGGAGCTAGAGAGCTCATGAGCAGGATATCATGAATTTTTCACAGCAGTGGAGTATGATGACGGAGCATCTTTCTGACTTGATAGATGCGTTAACAAATCAACACATCAGCACACATTTGGAGATAGGGAGAGGCACTGACCCTCTCGTTTTCAAAATTTGAATTATAAAATTAAGTTAATTTATGTGTAAGGTCGATAAATGCCAAAGCCATGCCTTTGGAAAAGTGTGGATGGGTTCACCGAAATAATCGACTGTAAGTAGGTCTAGATCTGTGTCAGGTTTGGATCTCTGTTAAATGTAATGAGTCATAAGGTTAAGGTGTCTTAACGGAAATTTTGATGGCACTAAGGCGATAGAGAGGATAAGCTCATAGAACCCTCTTTTGTAAAAAAGAGAGATCTTTTTGTATAGAGATGAGTTTTCTTTTTATTACATTAGGAGATCATGAGATAGAGATAGAGATCAGTAGAATAGAGTAGAGTAGAAGAAAGACGTAGGAAAGAACTGCAATATTATGTAATTTGTTTTCATGAATGAATACAACAAACAGAATTGTCTTGAATCCCTCGACTGTGTTCATTTGATGTGTGAATGAATGAATATTATATTCTGTGTATGTCGTTTATTTCATTGCGTTCATGTGTGATTGTTCAAGAGTTGATCGTATGAGTTCGTGACGAAGCTGGATAAGTTTCAATTATTTCTCTTCTAAAACTCATATGCAAGGTGTGCATATCGAAAGCAAGGAGTGTGTCAATTGAGTCTTAGATTGACTCGGAGGAGTTTAGAGAGAACAAAGGAAACTTAGACTAGGTGCAAGGAGTGCACAACATCAAGAAGCGACCAAGCGTCGAAGAACCAGAAAAGAGGAACGCTAGGTGGGTGAGAAGAATTTATTTTCAAGAAATCCTTTGATTTGAGTTATCGAAATCCCGAGAATGCAAGGAGTGTGTGGCAAGTCAGAATACTTTAAGGATCAAGCTCAGAAGGGATAACACTTATCAGAAGTGTTGACAAGATCCAAGATTCGGACTCGTAGGAGGAGAAAAGGTTCGAAACCTTTGAAGACTGATAAATATTCTAAGTCGGAAGAAATCATAAGCTTAGGAGGAGGAGCGACAGTGGTCGTTGGATCATAGAGAAAAGGATCAACAACCGTCTGATATGTGTAAGGTGCACGAGCCTTAATGCTTCACACGCACAAGAGAGAGAACCTATCAAGGTTTGAGACTTAAGATTTCTGAAGCTCGAAGAGCCAAAAAGCCGAAGTGAAATCTCAGTCGTTCGATCATCCAAAGCAGAATTGAACCGTCGGATCGTCTGACGTTAACCTCAGGCATCGGATCGACCAATTGAATCTGAGTTGTCAAATATTGTAAGATTGGGAGGAGGCAAGATTGAAACTTGAGATTCCCCAAGCGTGAAGAGCCGAAGCGAATCTGGACCGTTAGATCCAGAAGGGTACGTGTCGGTGGGTTGTGAGATCCAAAGGAAGGCAAAGGTGAAAGGTTGAAACATTCAAAGCCCAAATAGACGAAGAGTCGAGAGTCATCGATCTGCAAGGGGACACTTATCACAAGCTCCGGGTAAAGTGTAGCGGGGTTTCAATTGAGATCTGAGATTGTCGAATCCTGAAGATTCGAAGTAAATTTGGACAACCAGATCCAGAGGAGATGTGGCGTGAATCCATGGACTCTGGATAAAGTCCCAAAGTGATTTGTAGCTGTTGGATCTAAGAGAGACGTGGCATAAATCCATGCACTCTGGGTAAATACCCAAAGTAATCCTCGATCTTCAGATCAACAGGACACGCATCAGTGGATTATGGCCTTCGGATAAAAGGCATTAGTAAGAAGGGTGAAGTTTGAGATTTGAGATCTCAGAAGTCCGAAGACCCAGAGGAGATTCTGACCATTGATCGAGAAGAGGGCCGCAGGACCATTGATTCGAGTTGAAAGTTCCAACACCTGAAGTGAAGGAAAGATCATTGATTGGAGGATGGGTGTCTGCAGATTGTCAACTCCAGAAGATTGACGTATGGAGGAAAGCGAGGTTCGATATTTCAAAAGTCCGAAGTCCGAAATTGCGAAGGAGATCATAGTCGTTGATTTAAGAGGGACAGATCTGGTCCATAGATTTGAAAGGCGCGGATCTAAATCGTCAGTTCAGACAGTACCGTCAAGATCGCGAGATCGACGGTCCCGTAACATTGCGAGGATAGGAAGTGTGCGAACTTTAAAACATTGAGGGTGGGCCACAATCCATACCGTAGTTTTTCCAAGAGAACACATGGAAGATTTAAGAGAATTGTGGGCTGAAAAGTGGGTTGATCCCAAACCTCTTTTGGTTGCGCCCGCAATCATGTGGTCACGAGAAGTCATCGCCCAAGGTCATATCAAGAGGGGGCTTATTAGAAAAACAGTTAACGCTCAGTACTCTGAGATTTCGCAGAAGAGAGAAAGGTAAGGTCGCGGTTGCTATCAGACCTACACCAAGGCACCGAAAGGGCCCGTGTTTATATACATAAGGGAACCATTAAGGTTCCAGAGAGTCACTTGACTCAAGAATTAGAGATCCTAGACCGGGAGGTCACGCAGCCCTTTGGGGAGAAGGGAGGGTCTGCATCACAATGAAATGGAGACCATTAGTTCCTAAGGAGGGAGGATTGATCAAGGTGGATATCAGTGGCCACCCACCTTTTTCAACTGGCTCAAAATAGTTTTCTAGTAATTTTGGTAATTTACTATTTTTAGCAGTTTTTAACTTTCGGGGCCATTTTGAGGGCCTAAATGAAGGTTTTTCAAAATCGAGCTTATCTAATATATTAAAAGGCTTTGATTGAGTCCCCAAAATGAATCACCTCAACGATACCTTTTCAACAAGCTATCGTTCATCCAAAACGGAGATCGTATGCCAAAGTTACGCCCCCGGGAAGTTGATACACCAAACTACCCAAAACGGGGTCCACAAAATTGTTGGCTTTTCATCTTCCGAGATTAGGGTTTTGGATTTTATTTATGATAAAAAAGGCCTTTGGAGCCTCATTGTAAAAATCATCTTCTTGCGAATGCAAGTAGAGGACACATCTCTTCTCAGATATAAGTTGTCACCATTCTAGCGAGTCTTTCACTATGTGTTTTTACAGTCTTTGTACATTTTCCCTCATTAATAGAAAATTGTGTATTATTGTATCTCTGTGTTTATGGTTGCATATCTGATAAATTTATGTTATCTTATTGGATATTCGAGATATATTTGTACATTGCTTTATTATATCTCCACTCTCATTTCGTGCCGAAAATAATCTGGATCAATGGTATCAGAGCAAGTTGCTCTTGATTGTTTTTCAGTGCATGTCCCCGATGAGTTCTGAGTATAGCAAGTTGGGTCTCGAGCTTGTCTCTCTTGAATACAATTTCTCTCGCACTTCCAAGAAACCCTCCATGGCAGAAGAAAATAAAAACGATAGAGCAGACGATTCTATTAATATGTTGCTTGAGCAAGCTCTCACACGACAGAGGGACGAAATGATGGAGAACTTTTCCCACATCCTTCAACGTCTGTCAATAACAATAGGCGCATCATCATCAAGCGACCACTTTGTAAGTACCTCGCCTTTCAAGGTACAAGTTAATTTTGATATTTCCATATTTGAAGGAACGATAGATGCGGATTCCCTAGAAAAATGGTTAAATCTGATAAAAGGTTATTTCTCTGTTCATAATTTCTCCGACGGGGAAAATATCACCTTCGCACACCTTAAGGCTCTCTCCCATGTCAAACATTGGTGGGAAACTTACTAGGATAAAATTTCCACAGAGGAGTCTGGAATACATGGGGTTGAGCCCACATGGGATTTTTTTGTGGATGCGGTAAAGGAACAATATTACCCTGTTGGAAACTATGAGGACTAGTACATGAGATGGACCACACTACAGCAAGAAAGGGGCCAAGCAGTTCTGGAGTTCACCAATACCTTCCATACCTTGCACACCAAGTTGGGTATCAAAGACTCTGAATGAAATTTAGTTTTGAAATATCGTGGGGCTCTACATAAATACATCCAAATTGAAATAGATTTTTTGGACATCCCATCACTCAGTTCTTCTTATCAATATGTTGTTAAAATCGAGCAGAAGTTTAAGCACCAGAACAAACGGGAGTTTGGGTCTGCAAATTCGCAACAACCAAAGTATGATAAAGACGACCCTAATAAACAACATCCTAAAAACCAGTCCAACCCACAGGAAAAGAAGGGTCACGAAAAGACGAAGAAGGACACTGGAAAATGGTGTGATTTCCACAAAATCCCTGGCACAACACTGATGAATGTCGCTCAAAATAGTCATTGGTGGCCGAGATAAAATACAAGGAGTCGAACCCTAATTCAGAATTTGATTCTAAAAATACTGATAGAAGACAGATCATCGACGTAGACCCCACTGTTATTGTCGTGACTGCATCAATTCAACCAGAAGAACCAACAGATTCTAAAGAGGGGGAGTGTCTTTTTCATTCACAGATGTGCGTGAAGGGGACCCCACTGCATTTTATTGTTGATAGCGGAAGCCAGAAGAACCTCATCTCATAAAAGGTCATCAAACAATTGGGATTATCGACAACACCACACCCGCAACCATACAACATCGGGTGGCTTCGCCAGGGACGAGATCTTCATGTCAGCCAGCAGTGTTATATGATGTTTCCCCCCTGGATGTTTGTGATGTTCTCTTAGGCCAGCCATATATGTGGAAGTGCCATGATATTTATGAGTCTCGGCCCCATAGTGTCACTGTTACTCTAGGGGGTAATCTCTATAGGATATTAGAGGTAATTCCAACTATTGTCCTACCTAAACAGTGTCGCAAGGTAGTATCTCATGCTACAAAATTCAGCTTCTTCACAGTCTGTTCAAAGCATGAACAGAAGAACACCACTACAGCCTCTGTCCAAGCACCTTTTATCCAACAAAAGTAGGTCGCCAATATTGCAGAAAAGTGTAAATATTCCTTTTGCACACAGGCATCTCATGTAGCCAGACTGGTTAAAAAATTCCAACCCTTCCAGCCACAGGTTCGTGACAACCTTCAACAAGCTAAGCAGCGCAACTTCTCCAACAAAGAAAGCAGCTCATCAAGATGCAGATTCAACAAACGCTTTTCCCTCTCCCCCGAGCACTCAACACAATGGATACCATTGCTTCCTAAGGAGGGAGTATTAATCAAGGTGGATATCAGTGGCCACCCACCTTTTCCAACTGGCTCAAAACAGTTTTCTAGCAATTTTGGTAATTTTATATTTTTAGTAGTTTTTAACTTCTGGGGCCATTTTGAGGGGCTATAATTGAGCCCCCAAAAATGAATCTCCTCAATGATACCTTTCCAATGAGCTATCGTGCACCCCAAACGAAGATCGTATGCCAAAGTTACGCCCCCAAAACGGGGTCCACAAAACTCTTGGCTTTTCATATTCCGAGATTAGGGTTTTGGATTTTATTTATGATAAAAAGGGCCTTTGGAGCCTCGTTTTAAAAATCATCTTCTTGCGAATGCAAGTAGCAGGCACATCTCTTCTTAGAGATAAGCTTCCACCATTCTAGCGAGTTTTTCACTCTGTATTTTTACAGTCTTCGTACATTTTCGCTCTTTAATAGAAAATTGTGTATTAATGTATCTCTGTGTTTATGGTTGCATCTCTGATACATTTATGTTATATTATTGGATATCCGAGATATCTCTATACATTGCTTTATTATATCCCCTCTCTCATTTCATGTTGTAAATAATCCAGATCATAAAAGTCTTGGGGGTTGGGGTTTAAAGAAAAAAATTTAATTCAGTCAGGCCCTTGTAGCTAGAAGCATGTGAAGGCTCACACATAATTTGTCTTTCTGGGGAAGAGTTACGAGATCAAAGTATCTTGATGGTAAATCAATAGAGGAGTGGTATAGGGAAAGCAAGAAATCTTCAAAACATGGGTCCATTGTTTAGAAGGCACTGGTGGGGGCCTTCCCTCTTGTTGGTAATTGGACAACCTGAAAAGTTGGAGATGGCCAAAAATTAATAATTTGTGAGGACCCCTAGTTCAGCTCAGCGAATGGTTTTCGTCTTTTAGTTAATGTGATTCAAACCCTTCATAACACGTCGACCATTTTTTTCTTGGTTGATGGAAAATCCCAAGCTCCTCGAGCATGGAGAAGTAGAGGTTGGAAATTGGTTGAAGCTATTAGCATAAGGGATCAAGTAGTTTTTGAGTGGAATAATTATGTTAACGATATTTTTTCCAATCTTGTCAGGTTCTCGGATGAAGAAGAAGACTCTTTGTGTCGGCCCAAGAATTCAATCACTGGAAAGTTCACAACAAAGCTTGGTTATGAGGATAAAGTGGAATTTTTTTTTTCTAGTGATAGGAAATGGTGGTGGTAGTATGTTTGGAAGCATCATGGCCCTCTAGAATGCAAATTAATTCTCTAGTTGGCCTTGTCAAATAAACTCCTTACATGGGAAACCAGAATCAAATGAGGATGGATCGGTCCAAATAGATGTATTGTCTATAAAATGAATGAAGAAACAATCTCTCACTTATTTATTGTTTGTCCTTATGCAGCTTAGGTTTGGTTGTTGATAGCTTGCACATCAAATCCTTCCATTGTCTAGAATAAACCTTGCTTATAAAACGGCATGCTCGCATGGTTATAGGATTATTCGGTAAAAAACTTAAGCGTTTTTCCTGCCATTTGGACCTATTGTATCTAGTGTTCTTGCAACTCTGATATTTTCTAAGACAAAGCATTTCCTGTCAAGGTGACGGTTGCCTCATCGAAAAATCATGTAGAGAACACAAGGTGGAGCCCAAGCAAATTAAAAGTAGAATCATGATCATGCCTAAGCTTGAGTCGGACATTCTGTGGGGATTCTTTGATGGAGCCAACCAAGGGGCCCCAACCAGATGTTGTGTAGGCACAGTGTTGTACATAATAAAAATCACTATTTTTGTATTCACTTCGCCCTGGGGAAAGGCACAAACAAAAAATTTGAGTTCACGACTCTTTGGTCCCTTCTTCATTTTGCAAGGAAGCATGAAGTGTCCAAAATTCAAGTTATGGGAAACTCAAATTTGGTGATAGATTGGGCATGTAAAAAAACTATGGTGGAAAATGTTGGTATTGCACCCCTTCTCCAGGAAATCCAAATCACTCTTTTGTCTTTACAATGGTATACTCTCTCTCTCTCTCTCTCTCTCTCTCTCTCTCTCTCTCTCTCTCTCTCTCTCTCTCTCTCTCACACACACACACACACACACACATGGAACTTAACCAAAAGGCAGGTGATTTATCCAAAGAAGCTCTTGAGATGCAGCCTCATTCTTTCGGTTTTTATGAGTACCAAGATGGCCAAAAGATGGAAGCGATGGAATTCATCTTCTAATTTGTTCTTTTATTGGACACCTCATGGTTTCTCTTGGATCTGCCAGCAAGTCCAATTCAGGTTTACAAGTAGACTGCCTTATTATAGTTTTTGTCTTCTTAGAATAATATTGAATGATGATGATATTGTGGTTGTAATTTTTTGTATGCGCTATAAATAGATAAAAGGAGGTGGTCTCTCTTGAGACGCAATTTTGTAGACAATCCATTAGGACAACAACATGTATATCCATATTTTATAAGAATATAAAGTTTTTTTTTTTTGAAATTTTTTTTGACACATACATTTTATAAAAACGATATCATTTAATTCCAATTATAATTAAAGTTTTTCTTTAAAAATTGTACTATTTAAAGTACTTGATATATGTTATTTATTATTTATATTTTCTAAAAAATGGTGATTTTTGAAAATAAAATACATTTCATATATAAAAATAAATGGTATATATAGAATTTATTGTGTGCCTAATACTATTTTTATTACAAATATTTGTATTTGTGTGCAATAAAAAAAATTACAAAAAAATGTGCTTTATTAATTCCTAGTAACACTTTTGTGATAAACATCAAATCCTTTTCATTCTAATGCATATTTTATTATCCAAGAAATCAACTTTTTATTCTGGCCCATATTTTAATAATTAAAAAAATGTAAATATATATTTTGAGATTTAAAATCCATCTTAAAAACATTTTCAACTTATATAGCTCTTTTTATCTGTCTTTATATATGTATATCCTCAATGTAAACTTTTAAATTCGTGTTATTCTTAACATGATACAATTGTTAAACATATTAAAAAAACAAATTTGTTTTTTTAAGGACTAAAATATATTTGTAATTTTTTATTTGATCTTTCTTCTATTACAAAGTCATTTGTAAACCTTGTTCAATTCTTCATGAATACATAAATTATTGTTATTCAAATAGTTACATGCACTTCAATAAATGTATTTATTATTGTGTTTAGATACACATTCTTCTTAAATTCCATCCATATCTATTATATTTTGCATAATACATTGATGCAATAATGTTTTCCTTAGGTGGTCTTCCGATTAAACAACATATTAAAGGTATGGTGTCAATGCTAAGCACAAACTCTATTACAAGGATTAGAAATTGAGAGATTCTTTGCAGGCCCATTATAAAACATTTAGACTCTAAACCAACTTTACAAGATTGTTATTTTGTATTTATATTTGATGGAAGCAATACATTGCAAACTTATTTTCTTCAATGCTCGAGTGTTATTTCACATCATCTCAAGTGAAAAATGGACCCTTAGTTCCACTAAACAACTTCATTTGTAGATCTATCCAAAATAACATGTCTTCAAGCTACTTGCTTTGCACTACTCAAATTTACTTATATTGTATATAACTATTATCTTGATTTTTCCTCTACCGCATCCCATTCCAGATCACACACATTGCACACATTAACTACATTTTAAACTACTCAATATGTGATCAACAATTAAAGTGCTAATTTTACATAGTTTTTACATTTTTCACAAGGTTTTGATAGTTCATGAAATGCAAGTGCAAACTTTGACATCAAATATTATTAGTGAGCCAACATTGATCAAATGTGTAAGTGATTATGGAAAACAACCATTATAAACAAATGAAACTACCCCAAACTTTGCACCTATTAAATCTTTGAATCCATACCTAAATGAATGGACAGTGAAAGTCAAAGTACTTTCAAAACTGATCTACACACCTTCATCAATGCCAAGGGGCCTTGCCATGTCTTTAGCTTTGATGTTACTGGCATGGAAAGTAGTGAGATACATATTCACAGCTTCAACATCCAAGCGACACACCTTCACTGCAATGTCATGCACCACAAATATAGAAGGGATACACATTGCACCAACACTCTGGCCCTATGAATGCTATGCAAAAATGAAAGAAACTAACTATGTCTTGTTTCAAAAAAAAAAAGAGGCACGCATGTACTCTTTGTCATTTACACAGTGGAAATTTGTATCCTTTATCACTACTCCACCCCTGCAATTCTCTAGTGGCATAGGGGAGGTCACAAATTTATAGTTTCTTCTATGTTTTGAACATAATTCTATACATGTAATGTTTGACCAGATGATACAATTGGGCCTGCGCAAATATCATTGTTGCTTGTATTTTATCCCTATACATTTTATGCACTATTATAGTGTTTGCCAAGCTAATTAGAAGATAACATAGAAATACATAGAGATTTTTTGTTTTGAGAAGATATGTATAGTTTATCTTACAAACAATTAATGTAAATTTAATACAAAATGACATCAATAACATGGTTTTGTATTTACTAACAAGGGTTGAATAGCAGCACAGTCCCTGCCAAGTTAGTTGGGAAATATATGTTGAACAATGAAACTTAATATAACTAAACGCATAGGTAATGAATAGTTTTAGTCAAAAGATAAGAATTAAACAATACATATAATAAACAAAAATAGCAGTATTGCTTATGCAACAGGACAATGACAAGAATAAAGAAAAAACAAGCAAAAACATTTAGTATTGTTGACGCAAAAACATTTAGCATAAGACTTTGTAAAAAAACAAGCAAAAGAAATTAGGCACTGGTGCTCTGAGGTTTTTGCTCCGAGGTTCTTCACGGTTCTGTGATTCCCGCTCTACGACTTCACCACGGCCGATGGAGATCCAAGCCCTCAACTGGATTTTGACGTGGACGTGACTGCCTTTAAGTTGTTAGTCGTATCTTTGGGGAAACCCCTCCCCGCCCTTTGGTATCACAGTTTGTTAAAAAATTGGATCAGCTCCCCAAAATCGAAATTCCTCGATTTGTAGCTGACAACAAATCTCTTGTTTATGCCTACGAAGGACTCATAGACCAATTTACCGAGTTATGGCCCTCTCCTCAACAAGTAGAATTGTGGATTGCATGGAACAAGTAACCCATCATCAAAGGACATTTGAATCATTTTTTATGTGGTAAGGGTTTCTACACCTTTGTTTTTTTGTTCAAAGAAGACAGGGATCTTATATTTTGAAGTGGACCATATTTTTATGGATCCAGAGGATTATACTTGAACCGTTGGACCCCATATTTTGATCCAGAATGTGGCATCCCTACAGTAGTCTCCGTATGGGTCTCCCCTCCTCATCTTCCTCTTCATTGTTAGGGAGATAATGTCTTAAAACGTATTGGGAACTCGCTGGGAAAATACATTAACAAGTCTTAACCTAAGGATCATATGTTCACTTGTGCACAGATATGTGTAGAAGTTGACCTAGAGAAAGGTTACCAGAAACAATCAAGTTAAATCTAGATGATTGGACTCATATACAAAAGGTAGACTATGTGAAACTCCCATTCAAGTGCAGGACATGTCATGAATACGATCATTTTTCCATAAATTTCCCAAAGAACAAACCAAAATGGGTGGTAGAAGAAGTGGAACCAATGGAAACACGTAAAAAAGAAAGAAAACCCGGGAAGAAGTAATCCATTCAGCTCTTCAATTCCACCCTGAGCTAAGAATCCCACCCATAATCCTCCTATAAGATTGATCCCTAAAGAAACTACAAGTAGTCCAAAAAACACCCTGGAAGAAGTGCGTCACACCTCCACCAATAAATTCACAAGGCTTGGAAATTCCACTTTAGGCAGAGAAGACGAAGCAACCCCAACACAAAACTCCATCTCCTCAAGCACCACGCCTCCAAATGTAGAACCTCATATCAGAGAAGACGAAGAATCAAACGCAGAATGGGAAGGAAGCCACATAGAAGCCCAAATGAATAATTTCAAACAGAACAAGTGGATAATGCCCCTCTACAAGGAAAATTATGGAAAGCTCCTAAAGAAGGGGAAATTCCACTAGAAAAAACTAGGAGATCTGAAAGAAGAACAAATACAGACATTCTAGAAGAAGCTACAACCAAAGAAAAATCCTTAAGTAAACAATCCTCAATAGAAAGCTCACTTTACAATATGAATCAGAAAGGAGGTAACAAAGGCAACGAATCTCATGCCCCCCTCGTCTCAAGTGAATGTGCTACCTCCTCACAAAGGAAATGAAACTCCTCTCCTAGAATTGTAGAGGCTTCAGTAGCAAACATAAGATTGAAGTTGATCCGGATTTTATGAGCAGAACGAAATGACTACAGATTATTAATAGGTCCTTAACACAAAATAATAGAGATACAATAAAACTGGTTTTCTATTCAATAAGGAAATAAGTTGAAACTGAAAAATGCAGCGGAAACAAACTTGTTGAAATGGTGGCAGCTTATCTCTGAGAAGAGATCTGACGGTTGCGCTCATTCGCAAGAAGATGATTAAAATGAGGCTCTGAAGGCCTTTCTACAATAAACAGGAATTCCAAAAACCCTAGACATCCAAAAACCTAACCCTAGGAGATGAAGCGCCAAAAGTCATGTGGGCCCCGTCTAGGTAAGTTAGCACATCAACTTCTCGGGGTCGTAACTTTTGCATACGATCTTCGTTTTAGGCATATGATAACCCGTTGGAAAGGTATCATTGAGGAGAATCATTTCGGGGGCTCAATCATGCCTTTGGCTATCATTGAGAAGCTTTATCTCGAAAAACCTTCATTTAGGCCCTCAAAATGGCCCCAAAAGTTAAAACGGCTAAAAATAGTAAATTGCCAAAATTTTCAGAAAACTATTTTGAGCCAGTTGGAAAAGGTGGGTGGCCACCGATATCCACCTGGATCAATCCTCCCTCCTTAGGAATAAATGGTCTCCATTGCATTGAGTTCCCCCATTAGATGAGGAAATTTATGTTAAATTTGGCCCCGCGTGAGCCACTTGCCTTGGTGCAGGAGCTGCCTTGCTTTGACGACTCGATAAAGATGGATCCTTTAATGTCGAGTGCCCTTGATATGTGTGTCCAAAATCTGATCATTGGATTCCTTTTGTATGCAGTCGGGGTTGAGCTCTTTTGGTGTTAGTTTCTCTGCTACGTCTGAGGTGTCCAATAATGGTCGAAAATAAGGGCAAAGGAGATCCACGTTGAACACTGGGTGCAGGCCAAGGAAAGGAGGAATGTTGAGCTCAAAAGAATTATCCCCCATGACCTTTGTGATGGTGTACGGCCCATAACGGAGTGGGTGAAGCTTCCGATGGCATCATGTAAGGCGTTCTTTCTGCAAGTGCAACCAAACTTTGTCACCCACCTGAAACTTATGTGGCACCCGATGTTGATCATGGCGTTGCTTGTACTTGTCATTGGACTTCTGTAGGATATCCTGAACCTGTTGGTGGATGTGTTGGATCCGCTCAATGAACCAGGTGGCTTTGTCAACTTTAGTTGGAGCAAGATATGAGTCAGTCGATGTGACCGTAAGGGGAAGTGCAACATCTATGGGACCATATGGTTGGAATCCCAACCCCACCTGAAAGGGGTTGTGATCAGTTGAGCTATGCAGGACTTGGTTGTAGCTATGTTGGACATAGGGAAGGCTCTCATCCCATGTGCAAGGGTGCTTTGAATTATACATGTGAAGGATATGCACAATCATTCAATTTACAACCTCGGTTTGGCCATCTGTCTAGGGGTGGAAGGTCGTGGATTTGGTGAGCTTGGTGTCCAGTAGTGACCAGAGGCTCGACCAGAATGTGCTGAGAAATCGACTGTCCCGATCTAAGACAATGGTTTGTGGGATTCCAAAATGTACCCAGACTCATTCAAAGAAGATCTTGGTAGTGGCCTCTATTGTGATGTTCTTCTTACAGGCAACCAGAATCACCATCTTTAAAAAGCGATCAACAACCACAAAAACACAGTCATTTCCCCACTTGGTGGATGGGAGGCCGTACATGTAGTCCATTGAGATGGATTCCCATGGTCTATCAGGAGTAGGAAGAGGGGTGTACAGGCCCTGTTTCTTAGTGGTCGGTTTGGCAATAGCGCAGACAGTGCAGGACCTGATATATTTGTTGACCTCATGTCGAAGTTTCGGCCAGTAGAAATGTTTTTGTAGCATCGCCATTGTATTTTCAACATCGAAGTGTCTTGCCACCCGACTGTAGTGGGCTTCCCAGATTAGCTTTTCTCGCTCGTTTGATGGAACACAAATATGGCCCAGACAACACAACAACCCATCCTAAACATGGAAATTATCGACAACCACGTTTGCACCCAACATTTGGTGGGTGGTAGCGAAGTCCAGATATGTCTCATAGAATTGGGGCCATCCAGAGGTCTCATGGCCACAGGATTCTAGCACCGTGGTGAGTTTCGTGACTGGCGGTCTACTGAGGCAATTAGCGACGCGATTGGTGCTTCCTATTTTATACTTGATATTGAGGTGGAATTGTTGCAAGTATGTGGACCACTTTTGATGGCAATCATTCTGCAATTTTCCTTGTGCCTGCATGAACTGTAGTGGCTTATGATCAGTGTGGATGACTGTCTCCTTCCCAAGAATGTAATGTCTCCACTGGCGGCAGGCTTGCACAATGGAGTACATTTATTTGTCGTTAGTAGGGTACTTACGGACAACATCTGATAGTGTCTCACTATGATAGGCCACGGGGTGGTCATGCTGAGTGAGAACGACGCCCACCACATAGTCTGAAGCATTTGTCTCAATCTCAAAGGGTTGATGCAGGTCTGGTAGTGAAAGCATTGGGGTTGAGCACAAGCATTGCTTCAAATCGTCAAATGCTTGTTGTTGGGACTGAACCCACGCAAATTTCGCCTTACCACCACCCCTGGTTATTTGGCTGAGATCCCATGCAATACGGGAGAATCCCAACATGAACCTACGGTAGAAAATGGCAAGGCCCAAGAAGCTTCGAAGCTCAGTGAGTGTGGTTGGGGCTGGCCAGTCATGGGTGACTTGGATCTTGGCTGGATCCACATGTACGCCATACCGATCAATTATGTAGCCAAGGTAATGGACCATGTCCATGCCGAAGGAGCATTTTTCCAAGTTGGCATATAGCTTGTGCTGCTGTAAGGTGTGCAAAACCTGTTGAATATGTTGCAAGTGTTCGACCCAATTCTTGTTGTACATGAGAATGTCATCTAGATACACCACTACAAAAGTATTGGTGAATGGTCGCAAGATATCTTCCATCATCCTCATGAAAGTGGTTGGAGCATTTGTCAAACCAAAGGGCATGACCAACCATTCAAAAAGGCCTTCCTTTGAATTGAAGGCGGTTTTCCATACATTTGTATTTTCTATCGGGACCTGGTGGTAGCCAAACTTCAGATCAATCTTACTGAATTATTTGGCCCCCATGAGTTGATCAAGGAGGTCGTCGATTCGGGGTATCAAGTACCGATTTTTTACTGTGATTTTATTCAGAGCCTAGTAATCAATGCAGAGTCGCCATGTTCCATCTTTCTTATGTACCAACACGATTGGGCTCCTGCAAGGTGATGAGCTAGGACGGATGCCCCTTGTGGAGCAGTTCTTGGATCTATCACTTGATCTCCTCATTCTCTAACAGAGAGCGGAGATAGATTGGCCCATTGGGCAGTGGTGCATCGGGGGTCAGATCGATGGGGTGCTTGACCTGGCAGTGCAGAGGTACCCCGGTAGCTGAGGAGAAGATATCTGAGTATTCTTCCACGACCTTATCTACTTGCTTCTTCTATGTGGAGAGGTTGGTCATAGAGACCCTGGATGTAGTTGTGATCTTTCTCTTATTCTGAGAGCAAATCACGAAGAAGACAAACTTCCCCGTCTGAGAGATGACCTTCTTGCATTGCTTAGCAGAGATCAAGGAAATAACACTAGGTGGGACTGCCTTGGGTATCCTATACAATTTCATGTTCAAAGTAATAATAACACTACGAGACCTAGACTCATATACAACATGACATTTCCATAAATAAGGTTGGCCCAAATGAACATCACAAACTTCGAGAGGAGAAACATCACACAATATCTCATCTTTGAAGGGCTTGATGTCATATGACAGTCAGCACTGTTGGCTGACGCGGAGATCGCTTCCTTGGCGAAGCCATCCAATGGTGTAGGGTTGTGGGTGTGGTGTTGTCGGCAGGGCCAGCCTCTTGATGACCTCTGCTGAGATGAGGTTCTTCTGGCTACCGCTATCCACGATGAAGTGCAGCAGGGTGCCTTTTACCCACATCTATGAATGGAAGAGGCATTCTCCTTCTTCTGGCTCGTCTGGTTCACCAGGCTGGAGCTTGGTGGTAGCAACGGTGGCACTGGGTTCCATGTCAACGATATTTCTTCCCCTTTCTATTTTTGGCTCAAAGTTTGTACCCGCATCTGATTCAGAGGCTTTCACTTTGGCCACCAACGGCTGCTTTGAGCGGCAGTCAATTGTGTTATGCCAAGGGCTCTTATGGAAGTCACACCACTTCCCGATATCTTTCTTTGTCTTTCTGGTGTCCTTCTTTGCTTGCAGCTTCAAATGGTTGTCCCGATACTATCAATATTTGCTCTGTCCTTTGTTCTGTGGGTTGGGGACGCCCTTTCCTGGCTTTTGTTGTGAGGGGTTCCCAGGCCCAAATTGTCATGTCTTTTGTTTGAGCTTCTGCTTGATTTTGACGACATATCAGTAGGTCGCGCCCAGGGATTAGATGTCCAAAAATTCCATTTCGGTCTGGATGTATCTATGCAGAGCATTGTGATACTTGAGCACCATATGTCGCTCTGAATATTTGATACCCAGCTTGGTGCGCAAGGTATGAAAGATATTTGTGAAATCTGGCACTGCTTGGTCTCTTTCTTGCCGCAATGTGGTCCATTTGGTATACAAGTCATCATAACTTCTGACAGGGTAGTATTGTTCCTTAATAACATCCTTGAAGGATTCCTAGGTGGTCATGACTATAAATAATGAGGGTTCCTCTATTTCCTTTTTCTCACATAAAATTTCCCACCAATCTTTGACATGGGGAACGTCTTTGAGGAGCACAAAAGTAATCTATTCTCTATTCGAAAAGTTATGGAAAAAAAAATACCCTTCTAGTAGATTCAACCACTTGTCTACAACATCTGCGTCTATCTAACCTTCAAATATAGGAATATCTAAGTTTATTTGTACCTTGAAGGGGGTGGCACCTCTGCTCGAAGAAGATGTGTTGTCTGTTGGTAGCCGCCGAAGGATTTGTGTGAAACTATTCATCATCTCGTTCCTTTGTTGCATGAGGGATTCATCAATCAATAGTTTGAAAGGATCTCCTGTCCCTCCATCTTTCTTTTCTCCCGCCATGAGAGGTTTCTTGGGCGTGAAAGAGCTTTTGTCCTCAAGAGAAACAAGCTCGAGACCCAACTCTTTGTACTTCGACCTCGTTGAGGACATGCATTAAGACGACAAGGAGCAGACCGCTTTGATACCACTGATCCAGATTTTATGAGCAGAATGAAATGACTACAGATTATTAGCAGGTTCTTAACACAAAATAACAGAGATACGGTAAAATTGGTTTTCTATTCAATAAGGAAATACGTTGAAACTGTAAAATGCAGCAAAAACAAGCTTGTTGGAATGGTGGCGGCTTATCTCTGAGAAGAGATGTGACGGTTGCGCTCATTCACAAGAAGATGATTAAAATGAGGCTCTGAAGGCCTTTTTACAATAAACAGGAATGCCAAAAACCCTAGACATCCAAAAACCTAACCCTAGGAGATGAAGCGCCAAAAGTCATGTGGGCCATGTCTGGGTAAGTTAGTACAACAACTTCCTGGGGTCGTAACTTTTGCATACGATCTCCATTTTAGGCGTATGATAGCCCGTTGGAAAGGTATCATCAAGAATATTCATTTTGGGGGCTCAATCATACCTTTATATATGATTGAGAAGCTCGATCCTGAAAAACCTTCATTTAGGCCCTAAAAATGGCCCCGAAAGTTAAAACTGTTAAAAATAGTAAATTGCCAAAATTGTCAGAAAATTGTTTTGAGCCAGTTGGAAAAGGTGGGTGGCCACCGATATCCACTTGGATCAGAATCCCTCAGAGATATTATTAAAAATGAGAAGCCCTTTGTAATTCTCCTCCATTAGACTAAAATGGAGGAAAAAGAAGCAATTCTATTAGGGAAAAAAGCTTTCCAAAATGGAGAAGGAGTCGCCATAAGTTCAGAAGGAGCTTCAAGAGGAAACATGACTCTCTCGAACCCAACCCAATATGATCTAGAGGTAACTCTTTAATCAAAGCACCAGATACTTACTATTCTATGCAATAAATATTATGGTAATACAATTTCTATTATAAATCTTTACATGCCAAATAGAGATATGGAAAGAATAGAATGTTGGAGATCTCTGAAATCCTTCGAAGACAATATAGAGCTATGCACCTATATAGTTGTTGGGAAATTCAATACAATTATAAAAAATATAGAAAAAAGAGTTGGGAATATTGTCAGAGACGCAATGAGGGAAAACATGGAAGACCTCATCTGTGATTGGGACCTATTTGATGTTAAACCTCTCAAAGGGAAATTCACCTAAATTAACAAGCAATCGAGACTTAGCCACATTGCATCCCATCTTGATCGTTTCCTTATTCACAATACCTTCTCCTTCTCCCCTATATATAAGTTCCTCCATTATCCCCTCTGATATATCCGACCACAAACCCATCTCCTTGACCTTAGATACCCCTCTCAATTTCAGTCCCATCCTCTTCAAATTTAACCCCCTCTGGATGCATAATCCCTCAGCGATCTCCATCGTCAAAGAAGCTTGGAAATATCCCATTAAAGGATCCCCAAACTTTATCTAGGAAAGTAAATTGACGGCTAAAACAACTCTCAATGCTTGGGTAAAGAATTCCTTTACCCCTCCAAATAAAGAAAGAACTCATAGAATGAAGGAATTAGAAATCATGCAATGGGAAATGGAAACACAAGAAGTGAGTAAACTCGATCTGCAAAAGGAACGAGAGGCTTATCAAAACTTGCATCAAGCCTATAGAAAATAAGAATAACAATGGAGACTCAAATCTCGTAGTTTATGGCTTGATTACTCACAAGAAGTGAGTAAACACAGCCTAATTCCACAAACAAGCTCAAGAGAGGAAACAAAAAAATATAGTACAAAAAATTCAAACGGATGTAGGGAAAATTATAGAAGACTTCGCCCATATCAAGGAAGCAATCGTAAATCACTTTAAAAAACTCTATTCAAAAGAAGATGAGGAAGATAATATGCAAATCATGTTGGAAAGCATTCCCACGTGCATCACCGGGGAAGAAAATGAGGCACTCACCAAAGAAAACAGTGAAGAAGAAATAATGTTGGCCATTTGGAGCCTGTGACATGATAAGGCTCTTGGGTCAATGATTCGGGAGGATCCAAAATGCTCAAAGAGATCCAAGAGGATCCAAAAATGTTCAAAATTTTGATCAAATTAAATTCTCTTGTAAATGACTTCATTGCGTAGAACTCGAAGATAGCTTTCCAACATTGCAAAAATCACCTGAAACGAAGTTCGTATGCAAAAGTTATGGCCAGTCAAAGTTTTGGTCAAACATGTCAAAAGTCAAAGTAGGGGTGCCACATGGCAGGCCCACTGGCTACCACGTGGCCTATTCGTATAGGTCATACAGCTATCAGGATGATGTGGCATCACAAGAGGCTGCCATGTGTCACTCATTTTTGGCATTTTTAGGCACCCATGTCGACCAATAAAAAAGTAACCACGTGTCATCTGTACAGATGACGTGGCATCTATACAATGACGTGGTAGGTGACGAATGGAAGGTACAGTCAACATCTGTACACTGACGTGGTAGGTGACGAATGGAAGGTACAGTCAACATCTGTACACTAACGTGGAAATGACTGGGTAGTGATGTTGCAGAGTGTTGATGCAAGCAGGTGACTATGCAGACAGGTGGACCAACTAGAGAGTGTCATATGGCCCTCTCTGATTAGCCAATAATGGCTAAGGAAGAATAAAAGTGGTTGGGTCGAATGGGAATCGAACCCATGACCTCTACAAAATATTCCAATATTCCAAGGAATATTCCAAAGTCTTAACCATGACCTTCTAGTAATACGCCGCAAGGTTTGCTTGTTATAACTAATAACGAATATTATATTTAAATTGTTGTGTGGATTATGGTTGGTGGTTGGGCAGATCACACCCTATTTAATGGGCATGGAATCCAATGCATAGGGTATGATGAGTACAATATGGTGCATGGAAATTTGTGCCACTAATTCGCCTTGATTTGCATGCAAGAGGGTTCATAGTTTTGGCTTGCCTCATCTTGCATGTTATTGAGTTATTCGAGGGAAGTATAGAATGTTTATACTCATTTTTCTCGGAATTTCGAGAGGAATCTGTTGGTGATGCTATTTTAATGTAAAAAATCCATGTATGAAAATTATTAGTCCAAATTGTCATGTATGAGACCCATAGTCTTGTTATGCGTGCAATAGGGGGTCTTTAAGCACCTTTTTAGGACATAGTCAAGTTTATACTCATTTTTCTCACAATTTTGAGAGGAATCCGTGGTGACCTATGTTTTTGTGATTGAGCAGCAGATTTGAAGGGTGCCTTCAAAAACTTGGTATTTGTAAGTCCATTCATTGTAATTTTGGCATTTGAGCATTAATTGAGCGGTCTCACTGATTGAAAAGGGACCCGGAGATGTGGCCCAAGTTGGGTGAACTCCATTAGCAAATTATTTATATGTCATTTGAATTTTTGTTGATCTTACTTTACTTCATTTCAACATTTTATTTCCACAAGTTATTCATCATTGTTATTGAAGTTTATGGATAAGTAAGACCTTAGACATTCACATGTTATTTGCAAATAGTCAAAGACGATCTTCATTTTTCGAATCTGGTCGGATGTTTATGTATATTTAAGAAATAATTTTACATCTAAGTATATTCAGATCAAGTTGGTATCAAATATTTTTTTGACGTGTATTTACAAGTGAATGCTTACAAGTTCCAAATCTAAGCGAGGTGAAGGCAAGATTGCAAGTTATAATCCTGAAATTGGTTCAAGGAGCTTCCCTCAAAGAGGAGAGATGGCTTCACCAAGAAGGTTAGGTCCTTATGACTCTGAAGATGATTTCTTCGAGGAATTTAATTTGATGAATGCCATGGTGGAAGAAATGTATGAGGATCGAAAGAAGGCCAAGGGAGAAAGTACATCAGTAAAAATTGAAGCGGTGAAAGAAGAAGGAGAAGGTGAAGAACCTCCAGAGCCTCCTTCAACCTCATCCTCGTCGTCATCATCATCATCTTCTTCTGATGAAAGTGAACATTCTTCCCATAAGAGGAAAAATCATTCTAAGAAGTCTTCTCATTCTTACAATTTGCCTTTGTTAAAGCTATATATAAAGTTTGATTTGCCTACTTGTGATGGAGACTTGAATGTAGAGAAGTTGGATAATTGGGTCAAATAGATTGAAGTGTATTGCAGGGTACAGAAAATCATAAAGGATACTTCAAAGATAAATTTGGATACTCTTCGCTGAAGCAGCACAACTTTGATATGCTAGAAGAGTCGAACACAAGTTGATCTTATTCAACATGGTAAAATCATTTCTTCATGGATTGAATTCACTACTACATTAAGTAGCAATTTTATCCATTAGCTTATATGCAAACATCAATGATTGCTTGGCAACATTTAAGACAAGGAAAATGGAAAAATGTTCAAGCTTATACACGTGAATTTAAGAGGAAGGAATTGTCTTTGGGAATTCCATTACATACTCTTGAAACTCTTCTAAAGTATATTGGTGATATGCAGTCATATCATCGCCATGCTATATTGATGTTTAATCCTACTAATATTGACGAAGTATCAATTCAAGCTACTCATCTTGAAGCCAACAAAGGAAAACATGTTTTTGAGGATGTGTCAGAGGAGCCACATGAATTCGAGGAGCAGTCGAATGAAAAAGGGAAGAGTAAGAAGACAACTACAGTGAAGAAGGATGAAAAGAAGAAACCTACATGTTCTCACTGTGATAAGAAAGGACATGATGAGAAGCATTGTTGGAAGTTGCATCCAGAATTGAAGCCAAAGTGGGCCCAACCTAGCAAGGGTAATAAGAATACCATGACCATAGTTCAGGATCTTGGATTAGATTATGAGGATGAAACCAAGGTTACGGCTAGGGGAATCAAAGGTAAATCTTTTGTTGCAAGTTTCATTTTGCATACTTCTTTTGCAAAGTCTAAAGTAATTCCTGATGGAAGCCAAAGAAAAGACTCATTTCATTTACGAGTTATCTCAAAGCACACTAAGATTGATACACTTGTTGATAGTGGATCCCAAGTGAATCTTGTTTCATAGCAAGTTGTACAGAAGTTGGGATTGGAAACTAGGCCTCATCTGAGACTGTATCCTTTGGGTTGTATTTGTGATAATGCTCAGGTACAAGTAATTAAGCAATGCAAGTTATGGTTTGAGATCACATCCAGTTTCATTGATGAGGTAGAATTAGACATTGTTCCACTTGACATTTGCGGGATGGTTTTGGGAAGTCCATACTTGTATGATAGGAAGGCCTTTTTCTACAAGGAATAGAACAAGTATCATTTTTTCAAGGATAGGCTTGAGTTCATTGTGAGAGCTCATAAGATGAAGACTAATTTGATAGTTGTCACTACAGGGCACGTGAAAATGTTAGTTAATGCTAGTATATGTGATCCAGATTTACAACCCATAGTTGAAAGTAAAACATGTCCTTTGGTTGATGTTGTTCTTGTTAAGAAGGGAAAATATGTTGATGGTTCATTCTTTTTCACATATGTATATTCAGTTTTGTTGTTCAGTTTATTACTAATCAGTGTAGTATGGTTAGTAGTTGCAGTAATGAATGATAGAGTTTATGAAATTAAGGGAATGGTTAACTTGGTCAACAATGTTTTTTTAGTCTTCATGATGGTTGTGATGAGTTAGGTGCTCATTATCCAAGAAATAAGGATGGATGATACTAGACGAGTGAGGCGGAAGTATCCTCACTTCATTTCTGAATAAATCCATACTTTTGGAGGTCCAAAAGTTCTTCAGTGGGGAGGTGTGATCCAAGAGGATCTGGAACGCCCAAAGAGATCCAAGAGGATCCAAAAACGTTCAAAATTTTGATAATATCAAATGATCTTGTAAATGACTTCATTGCGTAGAGTTCGACGATAGCTTTTCAACAACACAAAAATCACCTCAAATGGAGTCCGTATGAAAAAGTTATGGATCGTCAAAGTTTTGGTCAAATAGGTCAAAAGTCAAAGCAGGGATGCCAAGTGGAAGAGCCACAAGCTGCCACGTGGCATGTCCATACAGGTCGTACAAATGTCAAGATGATGTCATGTTGATGTTAGCAGGATCACATGGTAGCACGAGAGGATGATATGTGTCACTCGTTTTTGGCATTTTCAGGTACCCATGTGGATCAATTAAAAAGCACCACATGTCATCCATATGGATGATGTGGCAATCGTATGATGATGTGGCAGGTATAGTCATCATCTATACACTAATGTGGAAATGACTAGGCAGTGACATGGCAGAGTGATGATGCAAGCAGGTGACTGTGTAGGCAGGTGGACCAACCAGAGAGTGCCACGTGGCACTCTTTGATTAACCAATAATGGCCAAGGGAGAATAAAAATGGTTGGGTCGAATGGGAATCAAACCCATGACCTCTGGAGGAATATTCCAAAGTCTTAACCATAACCTTCTACCAATGCGTGAGAAGGTTCGCTTGTTATAACTAATAAAGAATATTATATTTAAACGGTTGCACAGATTCTGGTTGGTGGTTGGGTGGCCCACGCCCTATTTAATGGGTACAAAAACCAATGCAAAGGGTATGGTGAGTATAGTACGGTGTATAGAAATTCATGCCATGTGTTTTCCTTGATTTACGTGCAAGCGGGTTCATAGTTTTGGCTTGCCTCGTTTTGTGTGCTATTTAGTTATTTGAGGGAAGTGTAGAGTGTTTATACTCATTTTTCTCTTAATTTTGAGAGGAATTTGTTGGTGATGTTAATTTTATGTAAAAATTATGTGTATGAAAAGTATTAGTCCATTTTTTCATGTATGAGACCCATAGTCTCGTTATGCGTGCAAAAGGGGGTCTTTAAGCACATGTTCATAATGTAATCAAGTTTATACTTCTCATAATTTTGAGAGGAATTTAGTGGTGATCTCTGTTTTTGGGATTGAGCAGCAAACTTGAAGGGTATCTTCAAAAACTTGGTATTTGTAAGTCCATTCATTGTAATTTTGGCTTTTGAGCATTAATTGAGCGGTCTCACTGATTGAAAAGGGACTCGAAGATGTAGCCCAAGATGAGTGAACTTCGTTAGAAATTGTTTATATGCCATTTGAATAGTTGTCAATCTTACTTTACTTCATTTCATCATTTTATTTCTGCAAGTTATTCATCATTGTTATTGAAGTTTATGGATAAGTAAGACATTCACATGTTATTTGCAATTAGTCAAAGACGATCTTCATTTTCCGAATCTAGTCAAATGTTTTTGTGTATTTAAGAAATAATTTTACATCTAAGGATTTTTAGATTAGTCAGATGGCTTCTCTATTCACTTCTATAAAGTGTTTTGGGGCACAATAAAAAAATATCTACAGAGGATGTTGAATAATACCTTGAAGAAGAAAAAAATCGGAGGGGAAACCAACTCAACTTTCCTGGATTTAATCCCAAAGGAATCCAACCCATCCAATTTCATTAGATTTTGTCCCATTTTTCTTTGTAACTCAGCCTACAAAATTCTCACAAAAATAATCGTCGACGGACTCAAACCTTTCCTAGGCAAAGTGATCTCTAAATATCAAGGGGGATTCATGGAAAATCGACAAATAATTGACAACATCATTTTTGTGAAAGAAGTAATATGCACAAGCCGAAGTAACAAGGAAAGGGGAATGGTGATAAAATTAGGCATGGTCAATGCCTTCACTCGAGTTAAGCATGTTTTCCTTTACTCAATGCTGAGCAAATTTGTATTCTCAAAGGACTTTATTGATTGGATACAAGCCTGTATTATCTCCCCATGGATAGATCCTTTAATCAATGGTAGACCCTCGTAGTTTTTCAAGCTAGTAGAGGAATCAGACAGGGTTTCCCCCTCTCTCCCTCCCTTTATATTATCATGGTTGAAACTCTAAGCAGAAATTTGGAAGAATATTGTAGAATGGAACATCACGCTAGACTCACTATCATAAGAGGGATAAAGGAAAAAAATCATTCACAATTTGTGGATGACACCCTCCTCCTGGGAGTTGCATCCTCCATCATAGAAAGAAGATTTAAGACCATTCTAGACCAATTCCTCTCAGCCTCGGGAGGTAAAATAAACACTCTCAAAAGTCAAATATATGGACAGAACCTTTCAGAAAATCTCAAATCAACACTCTTAAGGATCCTCGACTTCATGACAAAAGATCACTAGGACTCCAAAAATATTTGGGAATACCCATCTCTCTCAATTCACCCGCCTCGTGCAGTTGGAATGAAGTCCTAGAGAAAATGGCAAGGCGAATACAAAATTGGGCAGCATGTTGGCTCAACCATGTAGGAAAAATTGTTCTAATTAAAGTTGTTCTTTCCTCTTTAACAATTTTTCAATGTGCAACACAGTTCGCAGCGAAGGAGTAATTGAAAAAATCTCCAAAAACATAAGAGGCTTTCTATGGGAAGGAGAAAAAACTAATACAAATAAATTTCATTTAATCAACTGGAAAACAGTATGCCAACCTTATGAAAGAGGAGGCCTAGCAATTCTAGACCCCATGAAAATGAATATAGCCCTAGGAGAAAATCTCATTTGGAGATTGGTATCAGGGAAAACAAAATGATGGAAAGAAATAATAACAACAAAATATTTTCGAGATTTCAGAGCAGGGATGATTTTAGGGGCTAAATTTCGCTCATGGGCTAATTTTCCATGGTTTTTCCAAAAACGAAATTTGCTATTTTAAAAATTATTCGCCCAAATTCTATAGGATAAAATTATTTTACCTTAAAAATCGCCAAAATTTTATAAAAACTATATAAAATCCTTAGAAATTTGGATATTTTTACAAAAATATCGCCAATCATTTATAGTTGGCATATGAAGGATTAGTAAGACTCGTCAAGGTTTCTACATTTAAAAATAAATTTCCATCCTTAAAATCATCCATGTTTCAGAGAGAGGTGCCTAGATACATAGCTTCCAATCATAAAAGGTTCTCCCATCTGGAAATTGATCAAATCAACAACCCCTCTAATTCAAATCAAACTTTCCTAACTCCCTAAAAAAGGAGCCTCGATAACTATATGGACATACAACATCTTGGGAAAAGAACCACTAAGGAGAATTGAATAACTCCAACCGCTCAGAGATTGGAGCATTCGGTAAGGTCTCACGAAATTAGATCATTTATTGCAATGGGAAGAAAGCGGGAAATGGATTATATGGAAGATCCCTCTCCCACTCCCCACATTTAGTCCCTGGTCCCAACCTTGTTCCACTCTCTCACCGAATGTGCACCTCTCGACTCCACCACACCAGATGAAATAAGTTGGGGCCGCTCAGATTACTTTGTTAAAAATGGCTTTAAACATTTGATTTCAGACTCGCCAAGACCCCCCACCCCCCCACTCCAAATTATGGGAAATAATATGGCATGGTGACTCTCTTCCCAAGGTTAACACATTATGTTGGATTATGGTTCACAATGAGATCTTGACAGCAGAGAAATTAAAAAAATGAGGAATGGTTGGCCCCTCAATATGTGCCTTATGTAAATAAACTTTAGAAACCATTCATCATATTTTCTTTGAATGCAAGTTTTCCAAGCAAGTTTGGGAGCAAGTGTATAAAACTCCCTTTCATCGCTTTCATCCTCCCAACAATTGGCACAAAATGTTCCTCCAATGAAAACACAGATATGGTGGAAAATTCAAGAAAAAACCTTTGTTTACTCGAATCTGGAAAGCAATACCCAAATTCATATGTTGGGAAATATGGATGGCAAGAAACAAAGCAGTCTTCCTTGGAAAAAAATTCACGCCATTGAGAGTCCAGTCTCTGGCCTATAGTATCCTCTCTAATGTGATATGCATTAAACACAAAAGCACCGACCCTTTATCCAACATAGATCAACTGGAAAAAGAATGGGTCAATAGTATCCTCATTCCTAGCGGATACTTTCAACTCTCTCCTTCCCCTTCAAATTCCAACCCCAATCAATGTTAGAAACTAAGACTCACAGACCAAGAATTTATACAATGGAGGTAGCAACAAACAAAAACCATTATATTCTTTGATGGATCTTCATAAGGGAACCCAGGGGCGGCGGGAGTGGGGGGGTGGGGGTCATTTTTTATCCTATAGGACAACAAGAACATCGATACGCTTGGGGACTAGGCCACAAATCAAACAATCAAACATAAATATCGATGGTACTAAAAGGATTGACATTAATTCCTAAAGATCAGTCATAGAGTCTCATTTCTATAGGTGACTATGAGATAGTAATTATAATCTTGAGGAGCATCAACCATCAGAGCAACCTCAACTTGCAAGGAATTCATAAAACAATTAAACTTGAAGAAGGAAAATTTCGAAGAGTAGACTATCTTCAAATTTTGCGGCATCATAACCAGGAAGTTGATCAATTGGCAAAGTAATCCAAATAGATGAAACAAGGAGAGATAAAGGGTAATGAGGCAATCTACAAATGCTACTTATCCTAGCAATATGGCAAAAGCGAACTCCAATTATCCCACTCATTATAATAAAGAAAAATTAAAGGGGAAAATCCATAATAGAACGATGAAATACATCACCACCAAAGGAAGCCTCAAGAGCTCCATAACCACCTATGAGGACTGCATCATGTCTAGTCATGCTACCATTTCATCATGCCTTGTGTCACCTCAAGGAACCCTCCACTCCAACTGGAAGATGAGTTCATTCCCCCATGCACGGTCCATTAACTCTAGTCACCAACAACGTCTCCTCACATGCGGGACATGATTTTCATATTACATTGTGATGAAGGAATTAACTAGGTTGTACCATAAGAAGGTACTAACAGACTCGAATCATCAAATGGCATTGTCTTTTTAGAAGATGGTGTTGGATCTCACACGAGGTATGAAGAATGACAAATACATGAAGTAAATCATGCCAAATATCAATTACATGAAGTCCATTATAGCGTTCATCTTCGTCCCCAAGAAACATTTGAATACTCTACAGCTTCAGACCCCTATACCCTCAATAATGTGGTGCAATGAAAGGGTTGATTGTAATTTCACTTCATGTGAAAATAGAAGCTATGAATATAAAATTGGAGCATCAACAACAAGAAATAGAACATCTCAGAGAATCCCAAGCACAATTCAAGCAAGATTTACAAACATATCAGGAAAGACGCGATCAAGAAATGGCAATCATACTTAGGAGAGTAAATTGACAAACTCAGCAAATCCGTCACTTGGAAAGGGGAAGGCATGGACAATAACATACAATTCAGGCTCGACAGGATAACATCCCATCAGTAGGTTCTCATGCATCTTATGAAGTGGAGCAACCATTTCACCGACGAATAGAAAACGACCTCCAGAATGAAAATCAAGCTCCAATGGACACAGAACTCAATCTATTCAAGTCAGGTTCTAAAATATAGTGAATTTTCTCTAAGAATAGGATAGTGATCTCTTTACATGCATGAATTTTCTACTGTAAATCATTTTGAGCAACTCTCAATGCATGAGGTAATTGTCTCCTCTTAGTTTTGGAAAGTAGGCTCTGACTATTAAAGGATGTACTCTTTGGTTGGTTTTATATCTACTACAACCCCTTTTTAATATAACTTCATTACCCATTTTTGTTATAATAAAAAAACAAGCAAAAATGCAAAGTATTCAATGTGCAGTAAAACTTAGTAAATAAGTGAAATGCTCAATGGGGAGGTTAGCATATGTGAGAAGCAAATAAGGGAAATGTTCAATGGGAAGGTTAGCATATGCAGGAAGCAATGTAAAGTGTTTGGACTAAAAAAATTTAGGATAAAACTTTGTAAAAATATGCAAGACGGTAAAACGTTCAGTGTGAAGTAAAGCTTAGAAAAATTTTAATTTCGAGTAAAACTTAGCAGTTAAATAGTAAATGTTCAATGTGGAGTAAAAATTAGTAAGTAAATAAGTGAAATGTTGAATGGGGAGGTTAGCATATGCGGGAAGCAATGTAAATAAGTGAAGTGTTAAATGGGGACATTAGCATATGCGAGAAGCAACGCAAAGCGTTTGGAAGTTAGGATGGGCAAGGACAAATTCAAAGTGTCGGTGCGTTAGAATTCGAAGAAGCAAAGTGGGTAGAGTTGTCAGCAGAAGAGATGGAATTTAGATTATGCGAGAAGCAATGTAAAGCGCTTGGAAGCTAGGATGTGTGGGAACCAGTGCAAAGTGTCTGCAGGTTAGAATTGCAGGAAGCAAAGCGGGTAGAATTTTGTGCACAATATCTATGTCAATGTTGATCAAGTTTATATGTAAGCAAGTATAAATTTTGAAACCATCTTACATATATCGCTTACTAAATTAAAATGTGTTATATACTTATACTTGAAATTTTCTAGTTTTCAAATTTATTGTACAAGATAATACCCATGTTTTTCTATATGTCTAAAAACATTTAATTTTACAATGAAACGTTTTACATTTTTTGTTGTATCTATCCTAGAAGTCAAGACGGAGTAGCAATTACAAAAGTTTGAACAAGTCTGAAACATAGCTTGTAGAGTTTAATCTAGAAAATAGTTGATTGAGTTGATGCCTTGTATTTGCAGTTGATTTCTACTTTAGTGGTTGTCTATGCATTTGAGAAATAATATTAAGATCATGGCATATATATTACAAGATGTTATAGCAGTGCTAGGGGAACAAGAGCTCTGAAAAGAAATGATAGAATAATGAAATCTTTGGTTTGATTATTTGTATTGTGTGGAAGTAAATGTGTGTGGGCATAAGGGATGGTCGTGAAATTGTGGAAGCTTTGCACATAAAATTTAGTGAAAAGTGTGCAAAGGCTAGGATGTATGAGAAGCAAAGGAGGTAAAGTTCTTCGTAGAGAATATCATATTTAGCATTGGACTATGTAAAAAAAATAGAGACGTGTAGTATAAAAATTAGTAAAAAGGAGTATGTGGAGGTGAGGATGCACATGAAGCAATGTCAAGTATGTTGATGTCAACATTCATTGGAAGCAATGTAAAGTGTGTGGAGGATACAATGTGTGGGAAACAATGTAAACTATGCGTAGATTAAGTTACATAGGAAAAATGATTTTTTAAATGAGAAGAATGGAGGATTAAATAGAAGACCTATAAGAAAGAAACAAAGATATCTAGAAATGGGTATTAGCTTTTCACAGATCAGAAAACAAATAAGACAAAGGAATTACCAAGTGAACAAAGGGAAAGAAGAGGAATAGCATATGCAATGGACGATTGACTTACCAAGAGGGAAATGCTTTGTTGATTTGTATTTACTTGGTTGAGTGTGCACTTGAAAATTTATATTAAGATCACAGTATCATTGTAGCAACATGCCAAAGCACGGTGAGGGGAATAAAAGTTTGGAAAAGAAATCATAGAATAACTAAATGTTTGGATTAAGACTTTGTTTTGTGCCGAAGCGAATGTATATGGAGAAATAGGGAATCACGAACTTGTCAAAGTCTCACACATAAAAGCCAACAAAATGAAGTGTGTGGAGGTCAAGATTTGCGAGAAGAAAACCACCTATAGTTGTCTGCACAAGACATCGCATTTAGCATAGAACTATGTAAAAACAAGTAAAAACATCTAGCATCAAACTTTGTGAAAAGTATGCAGAGATGAAGATGCAAAGAGGCAATGTAGAGAAAACAAAGCTTAGGATGTGCCAGAAGTAATGTAAAGTGTATGGAGGCTAGGATGTGCAGGAAACAATGTAAAGTGTGCACAACTTAGGATTTGTGGAAAGCAGATGCGGTAGAGTTCCATGTACAACATATGTTCCTTGTGCAAAGGGTTGAAATTGATAATAGCATATCAAAAAGTGGTTACTAGTATCACTGCTTTTTTTTCGCAAAAGTTCAGAAAGACAATGTGCATACGACCGACAACATGAAATAGAGTGAAAAAGTAGAGGAATTATCAAACTTCCAACTTAATAGGAAAATTGTTTTTTAACTGAACCTCGAAAAAGACAATGTGCAAAGAACCGAACAGATCAAACACAGTGCAAAAGAAGAGGAATTGTCAATGTTCCAACTTAATAGGAAAACTGCTTTTGTAAATGACAGGAATGGAAAACAACAGTGTGCAGGAAAGTGTTGGTCTACTGAACATTGTTCAATCACCATTGTTGATTCCTAAGGATGTTTAAGTCTCAAAAAGAACCTTAACTAAAAAAATCCTCCTGCATTTTTTTATACCAATCAAATGGAGCAACATAAATTGTTGTCATAGACAATTAAAATGAAACTTGATAATGGACTTGGTTTGTTAAGTAAACATTCACAAAGAAAGCAAGGTTTGAGAAAGGACAAGGCTATATTCTATTGAGTATTCACAATACGACACAAAATTTACAAATGACAACATAAAGGTCAAAATAACATTTTTCATAATGAAAGTAAATGTCCACATATGCAAAGAACTTAACATGATAGTTCATTGAAAAATCATAAAAAGTGAACACAAAATTGACTATTCAATTTAAAATTCAAAGCCTAGAAAATCAGTGGCCATCTATGCCAAAACAGTTATTTGGCAAGCGCAAAAAGATATACAGTTGTCTTTTAAATAATGTCTGTTAAAAAGTATAAAAGTCAAAATAGCATTTCGTAGAATGAAAGTAAATATCCACATATGCAGAGTGTTAGCGTCGGAAGTCACTCTTGGACTGCTTACAGGAGCAGAGCCCGACACCCATCAGTTTAATGTCACGATTTGTTTATAAGGGGTAATCGAATGGAGATAATGGCTCGAGGAGGTGTCACTCTAATTCAGGGACTGAATCTGATACGTTAAGAACAAAAGAGGTATGGAATCCTAACTTCAGCCAGCGAGTTGATTAAGGGTGAATAGGTGGAAGACTTGATAGGAAAGGTGAACAAACGGCTTTGGGCAACAGGCTTACAGCAATTTGCAGAAGAAAGACTCTGAATGCAAGATCCTCTTGTTTCAGGGTCTCAAGAAACTGAAAGGGGACTTGACTGGATCCGCCAATTCCAAGTCGCTCAGCGCAGGGAAATCACAATAACTGATTAGAGACAGTGCAACTACTACAGTGATCCATTACAAGATCATCCTATAGTAGCTACAGCTCGACTAGATCCTCCAATTCTGAGTTGCTCTAACACAGTGTGAACAAAGGCATGAAAGAAACTGGCATTCATAAGGCAAGAAGTCTCCAAAGTTCATACATAACCAGAATAACAGTGCTTCATTAAAACTTTACAACCGGGAGCTCTTCTCAACCATCGATGCTTACAAAAATGGCGAAAACGCCTACATATACTCAAAAAACCACCACAGCAGCAAAAACAAGACGTTGCATTAAATAATTGCGTCTGCATGGCTTCTGACAGTCTGTCCATGCAGACTCAGGACGATCGTGTGCCCATGACAGATGCCATCTTAACTGCGCATGGCTCCAGCAAGGGGAGTAGCTGAGCTATTTAAATGCCGAGCTAGTGTGTGTAGACCTCCTCCGGCTGGTCACGAAATCGGGCCTGGATTCTCTGGAAGAATGGGTACACAGGACCCTCCTGAACAGACTGTTGGTCAGACCCTCCATGCCTTGCAATTAATGATTGAGGTGAGGCCTCAACCACCCTCTCTTTCCTTCATTCATTGCTGAGACGAAGCGGCTCTTTGGATCCCCGAGTGGAATCCCTGATGAAAACCCGACCCAGTCCACGGGTCTCTTCTTCTTTCCTCACGGTCTCCTGTACTTCACCGTGAATTTTCCCCGACTCTATATCAGGTTTCGGGGTTTCGCGTTCCCCGTTGTCAAGAGTTCTTGACCCTTTGAACTCCCGATCACCGATTCTCCGATGAGTGCTCTTTTGTCCTTAGCCCCTTCTGGCTAAGCTCAAGTCCATACGACCATCCCTCACAAGACCGCAGCCCTATACCTCCGTCGGAGTTTCGGCACTTGCGATGCCAAAAAGCATAAGTCCACAGGAATCGCGATATGCCGAATCCCGATTTCGCCTGCCAGTTGTCCTTTTCTCGCGTGACCTCTTCTGGGGTCCACCTTCGTCACGATCGGGAAATCACGTATCACGATTCTACAACAAAACTCTCGCTCCCGGGATCTCCGATATCCCTGTGGCTTCAACTCCGATGGATGCTTCCCTGTCGGGACCCTCCCCGATAACATTGATCTCCTGCCACGCGTCCTTTCCAGATGGACGGTCCCTATTGACTCTCGGGGATTCGGGACTTTCGTTGTCTTGTTCCTATTTCTTGTCCCGAGACAAGAAATATCTCTAACACGGAGAACTTAACATGATGCTTCATTGAAAAATCATAAAGAGTGAACACAGACTTGAAAATTCAGTTTGAAACTCAAACCCTAGAAAATCACTAGCCATCTATGCATAAACAGTTCTTTGGCAAGCTCAAAATATATATATATATATAGAATTGTATTTTAAATAATTTATGTAAAAAGTAAAGGTGTTTGTCCAAATGAACTGGTATTGGGGCTCTCGTCAACCACTATATATAAGAAAGACCTGGAAGAAAGAAAGATAGATAGATAGAAACCGATTGGGTCTTCTAAGGTCACAAACCAAACAATTCTGAGCAATTACTAAGTCAACAAAAGAAAAGGATAGCAGAAGCATATGCAATGGATCCTTCACTAGTTACCATGAAGCAAATATTGCGTTACTCTGTTTTGTGTGTTGTTGTTTTGTATGTGCCTTTATAACATTTCTTGCTTTGGGCTTATGTTGATTGTGGTGGTCATTCTAGGTTAACAATTTGTTCCAAGGCATTCTTGACCAAATGATCAATATAGTTCTTCATTGGTGGGATGGTGATTTCTTGCTTAACTTGAAGTGCAAAAATGTCATCTTCTACTTCTTTGCATTCCACTTACAGTTGGTTGATGGCTGACAAGTGGTCTTCTTTGTCATTAACAAATGTAACAAGCTATTGTTTTAGTTATTCTTTGGGAAACTCCACGAGGTTGTCGAAGTCATTAGCTAATGAAGTATTCATTTCCACCAAGTGACTATCAAGCTCCTCTTTAGTGATCATGGATGAATTTCTAAAAAATTTTGGACCTTGTAGTTATTTAACAACATCAAATGCTTTTAAAATAGCATTGCCTCTCCTTCCATTGATTTTTTTTGCAAGTAGCAATTACATCTTGAACATTTTTACTCGTTGTTCCCAACCTCGCTTTATTTTCTTTATTCTTCTGCTTGAGAGTAGTCCCTACTGATTTCTTCAATGGTCACTGATACTAGCGAGTTGTGCAACAAAAGTGTTTAGCTCGCTTTTGCAGTAGGCTTCATCATGTTACAAGTCTCTTTGCAAATCTCTAGTAAAACTTGAAATCCTTTGTGAAAGATCGCGTAGACTAGTACTGACCTCCCACACCTATCTAATTATATCGAGTCTTATGTTAATGTTATCAACAACATAGAGTATGACTCCATTCAACAGATGAAGCGCTTTCCTGATTGGCTTTGAAGTTCCTGAAGTACTTGGAGGAGTCTGTTTTACTGAAAGTATGGCCAGTGGTTGTTCAAACAATGGCTTGGGAGTCAGTGCCTCCTCAAGTTCACTTATTCTTTTCTTCTATTTAATGGTTTGAAACTCTTGTTCTGAAATTGAATCTGCAGGAGCATCTCTTGTAGAATGATGTAGTTGCATGAGTTCAGATGGTGCAACTCTTGAGATATCAACTACTGACCTTAATTTAAGAATGACCTTTTTGTTTTTAACATTGACCCTCTCTATATGCAACTTATTTTTGTGCTTCTTGTATTGAGTATTTTGTAGTGTTAAGGATTGGTTGTCAAAGAACATGGGCTCCTCTATTGCGAGGTCCTGTCTAATTTCTTAGCTTTTAGCAATTCTTCGGGCTACTTAGTCTAGTAGGTTTGTTCTCTCGATTTACATATCTTCAAGATTTCTTGGGCTTCCTAGATCTTGCAAATTGTGTCTATTCAGGCTTTGTTTCCTTTTTTGTTGGGACATTGTATGTGCCCATTCAAGATTCACATGAGGTGGTTTCTCTCCACTATCATCTCCAACACACCCGTCATTACTCTCTTCTTCGTTTAGCATCTGTTGTTATGTTCTTTGCTCAGAGGAGGAGCTCTTACATGGCTGGTGATTGCAAGAAGACTAGACATTAGTATTGCTTCTCCCCCTTTTTCTTGCTTTGCCCTGGCTTCTGGTATTTGAACTTATTTATGTCAAAAAGTCATCACTGCATGGATCCTTGTCCTTTTTTGATGGATTCTCAGTGGTTTCTTCATCAAATATTGTAAAAAGGTTGATGTACCTTATCAATGCTAAATGTCGTGAGAACAGGTCCTCGGGGTCAAAACCCCCAGGGGTTGTGCTTCTTTTAGATTAAACAGATTAAGTATCTATGGGATTTCTTTTAGATGCATCAAATTCATGATGATTGTGCCCCCAACTCGAAGAGGCAATGTAATGATTTTTTTTTTCTTTTCATGTCAAATAAAATACACCAAGCTTTATACTGATGGAAAACCTCCGCGAAAAAATATCTATCACAGAAAAATATAGGGAGTAGAAGGGAGTTTTCTTGACAACCATACAAGCAGATGTAAGTATGGTTTTTGTCTTAGATGCAAATTCCCTTTTCCTTAAGAAAATCCTCAGCTCCCTAGATTATTCTCTTGGGCTCTGCCCCAACGAACATGTGTCTAAACTCTCTAACAAACTTATCTTGAACAATGTAAAAATTGAGTGGTGTTTTATGTTTGCATAACACTAGGTGCCACAAATGAATCGGTTCATTGTGTGTATTTACAGTGGCTTTGAAATGGAGACCATCAAATAAATTGAAAAAGACAATTGTGAATACCAAATATGTAGCCATGAAAAATCTTTGATTGTTAAAGTAGTTACTTAACTGAAAAGAAAGTTCATTTGATATCACCTCTTCCCAATAAAACATGGCATCCTTCCGAAAGGAAAAGTATAATGCATATAGATTTTACCTGGGTATGTGTGAAGTCGACTCGCTCCTTCCCACGCATGAACAACAATGAAAAGTCTCGGTATGGTTCTTGTAGCAAGATTATATCGATTGTTGAAATCTTGATTGACATGTTTGCAAAGGGTAGCAAAAAAAATCTCAATACGTTGGAGTTGCCTACCTGAGAGGCTAGGGAGGCATTTGCATCGGTAATATAAAGAGTTTTATTTGCAGATGGAATATAGAGCATTTTCTTGAACATCTTCGGAGTAAGCATGACCAGATTCATTGTTTTTTATGTTTCTTTAATCATTCTTGTCCTGGAATCGAACCTTCGAGCACACCAGGTTATGAGTTCTTTGAATTCATTAACTTTAGGTATACAACCAACATTAATGATGCATGTGGTCTAGAGTCTGTCATTTTTCTTTTCTTCTGGAGGCTTGTTCAAGAACCACTAGTACGAGGCAGATCAGTGGAAATTCTTGTCTTCTCTGGCTAGTGAATTGATAGTATCACCACAAAAGGGCTCTTTTCTTCTTCTATTTGCCATAGTGTTGCTTTTTTAATGAACTTTGATATAGGTGAACCTTATGAATAATAGATTAGGGCGGTCCAATTGCTTTAAAGCCAATTGCATGGTGTGTATTCACTAGAAAGTCCTTTCCACACATATGAACTATCTTTGAAACATGTGTAATCATAAATAGAAACCATTATGTAGCTCATAGAAAAGCGAGACATTTAATTCGCATGAATCTTAATCATTTACCTTTCTTTGTAAATCAAAGCAAATAATCCTATCATAAATGCTTCGACGATAGTGAAAATTACGTGGTTTGTCGAAATCCATGTTGCAAAACTATTGGATGTGTAGAGCGCATGGATTGTGGAAGGTATAGTTGTGCTAAATGTAGAGATACGATGGAGCAGAACATTCGGTACAAGGTAGAAAATCGCCAAGTAAAAAACCTTTTGATACCAGTTTTTTTGAACTAAGATACATCTTGAGTTAGTACATCATCTGCATGAGGGATATCTACAATTTCAATGCCACTTGTCAATTTACAATGCTTGTCATCTAACAGTTTCTAGGAAGTTGATGTCCATGTCATGTTCTTCAAGTTTGGCAAGGGAGTTTGTTCATTGAGCTTCTCTACATTCTTGTTGAAGGAATATTGTTACTCAAGGATGTGGTGCATAGGCTATAGGCATAATATGCAGGATATAAATGTGCTCAAGAAAAAATTAGCTAATTCATTTGCGATGAAGGATTTGGGTGCTGCAAAGAAAATCCTTGGCATGAGAATAACAAGAGACAGGAAAAATCACAGATTGACATTGTCTCAGGGTGAGTACATAGAGAAGGTGTTGGAGAGGTTTACAATGCATAATGCAAAACCAGTTAGTACACCTTTGGCCAGCCATTTCAAATTAACTAAGGAAATGTGTCCCAAGACATTGGAGGAGATAGAATACATGTCCAGGGTCCCTTATTCATCAGTAATTGGCAACTTGATGTATGTGATGGTTTGCACAAGACCAGATATTGCATATGCAGTGGGAGTTGTGAGTAGGTATATGAACAATCCATGTAAAGAACATTGGGAGGCAGTAAAGTGGATTCTCAGGTATTTGAGAGGTACTTCTACTCATGCATTATGTTTTGGAGATTAAGACATTGTTCTACAGGGATATGTTGATTCAGATATGGTAGGTGATAAAGATAGCAGGAGGGCACCACAGGGTATGTTTTTACTGTAGGTGGAACAACAGTAAGTTGGATTTCAAAACTACAAAAGGTTGTTTCACTTTCAACAACAGAAGCAGAGTATGTTATTGCTACAGAGGCTAGTAAAGAAATTATTTGTTTACAGAGAATTATGGAGGAATTGGGCAAGAAGCAGGAGAATAGCATGTTGTACTATGAAAGTGACAGTTCCATTCATCTTGCAAAGAACTCAGCCTTCCATTCAAAGACTAAGCATATACAGCTTAAGTACCATTTCATACAATCTGTCTTGGAAGATGGACATTTAAAGTTGGAAAAGATACATACTATCCAAAATCCTGCAGACATGTTAACAAAGGGAGTAACTAGGGAGAAAGTGAGTTCTTGCTCAGTTTCAGTTAGCCTTCAAGCATGCAGATGAAGATGAGAAATTTTCCAAGTCCAAGGTGGATCATAGTCCAACAGGTACAACCGCAGTGGAGTTGTTGTGATAAGTCTCCAAGTGGGAGATTGTTGGTTATGGAGCCTGATTATCTTTTTGATTCAAAGGTCTTTGTTTTCAGTTGTGTTTATACCCCATGAAGACTATACACCCCTCCACGCGGGGGGGCTTGCCCCCCCCCCCACCCCCGGCGGGAGTTTAAGGGTGAAGCCCCCGAAGGAAAAATTGCCTTGTAAATGTATATTGTAATAGTCAATCTTGACCATTCATCATTAAGTCACGGATCTAATGGTAGAGATTATGTTCAGGTTTTTTTCCGTAGGAGGCAACCCTCCTTTTATGAGGGAATTGTATTGTGGTTGTGTATTATCGTGAATATTGTATTATGAGAGAGGATATTGTGAGAGAAAGAAGAGGAAGTTACAACGAGTGTGTTGTAGGTTGTATCCCTTCATTTGCTGGATAACAAAAAGGAATGACCTGGAAATTTCTCTGGTGGACATAGCCCACACTAGGTGAACCATGTATATATGTGTCTCTATTGTATTGTGTCTCTTCTGTGTTTTATTTCCGCGTTTGTTTTATTTTATTGCTCCACGATCTTGTTTTTCTAACACATGTCATGTTCTTCGAGTTTGGAAAGGGAGTTTGTTCATTGAGCTTCTCTAAATTCTTGTCGAAGGAATATTGTTACTCAAGGATGTGGTGCATAGGCTATAGGCGTAAGAACATTTTTTTCTTTTTATATTTGCTATACGTGTGTTTCTTTTAATGCACTTTGATATATGTGAAAGTTATGAATAGTACATTATGGAGGTGCAAGTGCTTTAAGACAAATTGCTTCTGGTGCATTTACTAAAATGTCGTTTCCACACGTAAGTTAGTTACAGAATATGAAGAACAATAAATAGAAACCATTAAGCAGGTTATAGAAAAGTGTGACATTTACTTCACACAAGTCATAAATAACTTCCATTTTTCTCCAAATCAAAGCAACTGAAGGTGCCATGATTCGATTACCGTGCAAATTACGTGGCTTGTCAGAATCGCTGGTGCGGAATGATTGGAAATGCCAAATTGAGGAAGTGGCAACTGCACGAGGAACAACGATAAATTGTCTGCACAGGGGTTGAAAATAAATATAGTCAAGTCATGGTTGTGCAGGGGATATACATGTGCGGATTGCAAACGTGTGGATGATATAGGTGTGATGAGTTCAGGGATATGATAATGGAAAAATACTTCGTGCAATCTGAAAAGTGGGTAGGTAAATGACAAACACTCGCCATGCATTGGTGCTTAGAGCAATTCGTTGTTATATCTATCTTTCAGAAATTTCCTAGTCAAAGGCTTTTTGATGTTTATGTTTTTTGAGCCTGTGCGAAGAATTTTTCTATGGCCATATCTCTACAGTGGACATAGCTATTTGTTTCGTGCCTCTGTATTGTGCACAACTATGTCACGTGCATAGGGAAAACTCAGCCTGTTTTCCAGCATTGTGCGAAAGATCGATGCCATTGGTCCTCGTGAGGTGTTGTACTTCTACAGGGCCAGATTTTGAATGGTTATGTTCCACGAGTTGTGACAAGTTGGGTAATTTGAATGGTGGTTGGGTGATTTATCACGCCTTGATTTGCTCACATTTAAGAGGAAATGTTAGGGATTTAGAACTGATGCAAGGTAGATCTCGCATTTTTCTATGGACTGGGTAGTGTTTTCTATTTATAGTTACCTATGTGCCAGATATTATTCATGTGTCTGGAAAAAATATTTTGGTAAATATGCATTATGCATTTGGTATTGAAGCAATTCAAGCTATCTAATTTATTTATGTTTCATAAATTTTGTACTAAAATGTGTTTATAGGTAGATATAGTGGATTTACAAGGAGAAGGCGGTGATTTAGAACTATTGCCAAGTAAATCTGGTGCTTTACTTTAACTTTTTCCATGCTTTGTGGAAGCTTTTGCCATGACCATATCTCTGTAGTTCGCATAGCTATTTGGTATGTGCATTTGTACTAGGGACAAGTAAGTTGTTTGCATAGGAAACATTTGGTCTACTTTTTGAGCGTTGTGCGAAAGATGGCTGTCGCTGATGCTCGCGGGTTGTTATGCTTCCACAGGTCCACATTTTGAATAGTTTTACGACACAAGTTGTGACAAGCAAGCTAATTTAGGGGATGGTTGAGTCATTTATGGTGCGTTGATTTGCTCTTATTTCGAAATAAACCATAGGGATTTAGACCCTATGGAAAGTAGATGTCCCACTCTTCTATGGACCACCTAGTGGTTTTGTTTTATGGTGGCCTATGTTTTGGAGGATATTCATATATTTAGAAAAAAAAAATCAGTAAATATGTCTCATGCATCTGGCCTTGAAGCAATTCCAATTGTCTGATTTATTTATGTTTCATAAATTTTGTATTGAAATGCCTTTATACTTAGTGTTTTTTCAGATAGTGCAGAAGCTTTTGTTGTTGCAATATTTCGATGTTCTTCACTGGCATATGCTCGGCAAAGAAAATGCTTACTCTGTTTTCAATCCTTGCACAGAGAATCCACACTTTCAACCCTTGCATTAAGAATTCATGCCAGTTATGGTCTGGCATTAAAGCACGTAGGTGCCTCGACACTTGTGTAGTTGGTAGAGCTATCACATCAACATTTATACATAGATGTATGTCGTACAGAGTCGGTGCTTGGTCTATTTATCCCTTAGTCAATTTCCAACCTTGTGCAAAGAATTGATAGGACTCCTCTTCATGCACTCTACCACTTCCGCACTTCTAATACTTCAAATAATTCCAAATAAACATTTTCTATTTGCAATCCAGCCAAGAGAGTAGAACTTGTATTTTAATTGATTTCATGTGTATGTGAATCTAGCGATCATTGTAATACCCCAAGAAAATATGAGTTGTCAACTCATACGCATTTTTTCTTTGCCATTTTTAAGCTTGCTTGTGGGCTTTTCGTATGATCATATTTCAACAGTGCACACAATGATATCCCTGGTACATATGCAATCTACAAAGATGTCTACCGAACATGCAAGTGTTGGTATTCTTGGAATCTATGTAGAGGATTCATTCTCAGCGTTTGTGCAGAGGATTCATATAATTGCTCTACTTGCATATGCGGATATCAACACCTGTGCATTTCTGAACAACCACGAGCCATATCTTCCGCACTTCTGCATTTCACACAGGTATGACCCCCGCACAAGCAACACTTAGTCTATTTTCAATACATGTGCGATGAATTGATACAACTCATTGCACTGTGTTGTCGCACTGTCGCACTTCAAATACTTCAAATAGTTTCCAAACAACACTCTTTATTTGCAATGTAGCCAAGAGAACAAAAGTTGCATCTTAATTGATTTATTGTGTATGTAAATTTAGGATTCATAGTAATGCGGACCAAGAAAATTTATTATAGTTGTTAGTTATTTTCAGTCTTATTCGGTTGGTGATTGCATACAAGTTGTTGAATTGGAGTATAGCAATATAAATTGTTTATTTTGAAATCCTGGCACCCACGATGTATTAACTTTTTGCTTTGCAAATCCATGTAACAGATTACCTAGAACATGAATGAATTATGGTAGTTATCTTATCACGTGCTCAAGGCTTTGAAATGCATTGGAACAATAGAAGAAAACAATTGGCAGAAGCCATATCTTCCGCAATTCGGCATTTCGCACAAGCATGGCACCTACACAACCAATGCTTAGTCTATTTTCAACACTTGTGCAAAGAATTCATACAAGTCACCATGTTGTCCTATTGTACTTTCACACTTATAATACTTCAAATAGTTGCCAAAGGACACTCTATTTGTAACCTACCCAAGAGACTAGAACTTGCATTTTAATTGATTTCTTGTGTATGTAAATTTAGGATTCATAGTAATGTGGAGCAATACAAGTTATTATAGTTACCAACTATTTTCAGTTCTACTCAGTTAGTGATTGTGTAACATCCCCTAGCCCAGCTGAGGTCCATCACTTGCAGAAAACTCATAAATTAAAATTTTACAGGTAACTAATTAAGTTCATGTACCTTCCAGCTATGAATTACAACCGGATTTTAACTATTAATTGTTGTCATTATTTACATGCATTCACAACATACTAAAATAGACATGAAATGAAGCAAATAGACTAAATTATAACGACATATAAATCAGTCTCATACACAGAGTTCATGCACAACAATTTAACTCATAAATACAACACATAAACAGATAAAACACGTATCTTTTAATTATGTTGTGCAACCAACTACTTGGGACGGATGTTCCACCCAACTATAGACTTGTTGTTCCAAATATCAACAACAATTCTCCCACGAGATGGGGATAGCAATCCACAAAAGAGAATGGTCTCTCATTGTCCACTCACAGCTCATAAAACCCACAACCCTCTAGTATTCTCCTATAGTTATCTCAATTTTCCACTAGCTCTCTTCCTCTCGACTTTCCCAACCCAAGGAATGTACCCCTTCACTGATATCAATCCATCAAGTGTCCCATTCATTTATTAAGGTCTCTCTGGCATAGATAACCTAGAATCTCTCAGCTAGGAAACTCAAGGGAACTCACTATCAGGAAAACTACTAGCAACAACAACAAACACTTGTTGTTACAGTGCAACTCACATAGGAGTTCACTCTTCGGGCCTGAAAACCTGGTTCTTCAATCTTCATCTCCAAAGCGCTCAAAAACTACTCCAACATGCTCTAGAATTCACTCACCATGGATGTTCCAGCTCCAAGCTCTTTTTTTTACTCTCTACTTGTTATTCATCCCAAAAACTTGACTATCTCAAACTGCTCTAGCTACCCATACGAATTTTACCTCTATTTGGCTTACTTGTTTGACTCACACACTTCCCCAATTTGATTGTACTCAACCCCCATGATCCCAATAACTATGGGATGTGACTTCTCACACCCACCCTCTTACATGCATTCAATGATTCGCTTTGAGAACACTCAATCAGAAAATAGAATTTAATGCATAATGATAATAAAATTTAGGAATGTGGGTGAAATTAATAGACATGGGTAATTCCCCCTTAGACCCATCTATTATTTATTCTCCTATACCCTCCCCTCTCCTGTTGATTAATTTGAATCCCATCTATGTACATGTCCTCTTAGCAGCTGGCATCACATTTTATTATTAAAATTCAGAAATACAATTTGCATATTACATTGTTTGGCCATGGCCACATATTATATCTATATTAGGCATTAATTAAACTGGGGATTATAGTGGGGATGTTACATTCCCCCTCCCCTACAATTGTGCGTTGTCCTCGGTGCACACTATGTCGATATACATATATGCAAATTTACATCATAATACTTAGAAAAACAAATTCTGCAATTTCACAACTCCAACAGCAGTTCCAACCATAATCTGTTGTTCCTCTAAACCCACTAACCTAAGGAATGCATCATTTATTTATCAAGGCCAACCCAAGGAATGTAACATTTTTTTATCAGGGCTAACCCAAGGAGTGTGCCATTCTTTTATCAGCCCCCCCAACACAGTTGACTAGGACTCTGAGATGTGGTTCTAGAACTCTAGCTGCTCAAAATAAAGTCTTGCATTATGTTTCTTCAAAATTGACAAAAATTTACGGTTATTCCTCCCACATGTTTTCTTAGTGCTCCCATGTAGCATATTTAGGACCGTAGCAGGTCCATTGAACCTTTATCAACCTTATGGCTTTGTTCCTGAGCACTTTGACTTTTCGGTCTAGGATGCATACTGGTTCCACCTGGAAATCTCCTTCGTGCTCCACGTGGATCATTGTCCAATCAATTATGTGGTTAGGTTCAGGCACATATTTCTTTGATAATGATACATGAAATACATTATGCACCATCATGGATGTAGGAAATTCTAGCATGTATGGAACTGGCTCTATGCTTTCTAATATTACAAAAGATCCACAATATATTGTTGCCAACTTTGGGGAACTTCCTAATCTTAACAAACTTCTCTTCACCTTCACTTTTAAAAATACATGTTCATCCACTTTAAAATATTTAAACACTCTATTTTTGTTTGCATAACTCTTCTGCTTGTCCTGAACATCCTTTAAATTATGCTTGATCTTTGTCATTTGCTCTTCCATTTCCTTCAACAAATCTAGCCCAATAACAGTTTTGTCTGCTAGATTATCCCAACTCACTGGTGTGTTACACTTCCTGCCATACAATGCTTCAAAAATACTCATTTTTAATGAGGCCTGATACCCATTATTGTAAGCAAACCCCACAAAGTAGATATAATCCTCCCACTTTGATGGTCGGTCCATCACATACATTTTGAGCACGTCCTCAATTGTTCAGTTAGTTCTCTTTGTTTTCCCATCTAACTCTTCGTGATACTCTGTACTGAGATTTAGATTTATCCCAAAGCATTTGAACAAACACTTCCAAAAATTAGATGTAAAATTTGGGTCTCTATCTGAAACAATTTCCTTAGGCACTCCATGTATCCTAGCAACTTCTTTCATGTAGATATCTGCAATATTTGTTGCCTTGTGTGTTGTCTTCACTGGAATAAAATGTGTTTCCTTAGTTAATTTATCCACCACCACCATAATGGAATCATGTTGTTTCATTGTTCTAGGCAGCTTAGTAATAAAATCCATTGTGACAACTTCCCACTTCCATTCTGAAATGGGCAATGGTTGCAATAACCCATTTGGATGCCTATGCTCAGTCTTCACCTTCTGGCACTCTAAACATCTGACTATGTAATTAGCCACTTCTTTCTTCATTCCTGGCCAAAAATATTGGCTTCTCATAGCTATAATTGTCTTCTAATATCTTGGGTGCCTAGCATATGGCACATTATGCATTTCTCTCAGCACTGCATTTTTCAACTTATTGGAATTCGACACATATACTTTGCCTTTGTACATGATAATTTCATCTTCTTTCAACTCATAATAATTAAATTTCTGCTAAAAATTACCTTGTTGTAATGTTTTTTTTTTTTTTTAGATAGTGTTGATCTGAATTTGTTGTTGCAATAATTTTATCTTTCAGATCATTTATGTACATTCTAATGGTTGCAATGTGCACTTCATGAGCCCTCCTACTGAGTGCATCAACAACTTGATTTTCCTTGCCTTTGATGTGCTTAATCTCAAAGTCATATTCACTAAGGAATTACAACCATCTAGTTTGTCTGACATTTAATGTTGGTTTTCCAAACAAATGCTTCAGACCATAGTCGTTTGTACTTAGCTCAAATTTCCTTCCCATGAGGTAATGTCCCCACATTTTTAATGCATGTACAATTGTTGCTAATTCCAAGTCATGTGTAGCATAATTCCTCACATATTCTTTTAATTTTCTGGACTCATAACATACCACATGATCCTTTTAACCGAGAACTCCATCGAGCCCTTCCTTGCATGCATCGGTACACACAACAAAATATTCATATGGATCTACAATCTTCAAGATTGGTGCAGTTTTCAAGATGTCTTTCAGTTGCTAAAAGCTCTATTCACACTTGGAGGTCAATTCAAACTTCACTCCATTCTTTTGCAAAGAAGTGATTGGGCTTGCAATCTTTGAGAATCCTTTTATGAATCTTCGATAATAACCGACAAGACCCATGAATGATCAGACCTCCATGACATTTCTTGGCATTTTCCATCCTCTAATGGCCTCTATCTTCTCGGGATCAACTTCTATCCCTTCTGTTGAAATTATATGCCCCAAGTAATGAATCTTCCTTTGATAAAAGATGCACTTACTTAGCTTAACATACAATTTATTCTCTCTTAAAACTTGCAACACCATTCTCAAATGTTACTCGTGTTCCTCTTCTGACTTAAAGTAGATGAGTATATTATCTAGGAATACAATCACAAACTTATCCAGGTACTCCTTGAACACTCCATTCATCGGGCACATAAAAACTACTGGAGCATTTGATAGTCCAAATGGCACTACCGTGAATTCATAATGCCCATATCTTGTCCTAAATGTTGTCTTGTTGATATCTTCTTCCTTTATCCTCACTTGATGATAACATGATCTCAAGTCAATCTTGGAAAATATTCTTGTACCTTTCATCTGATCAAATAAATAATAAATTACTGGCAAAGGATATTTTTTTCTTTATGGTGACCTTATTCAATTGTCTTGAGTCAATACATAGCCTTAAGGTTCCATCTTTCTTCTTCACAAAAAGAACTGGGGCACCCCAAGGTGACACACTTGGACGTATATACCCCTTCTTTAACAACTCTTTGAGCTACATTTGCAACTCCTTCAATTCTGGTGTGCCCATTTTGTAAGGTGTCTTGGACACTAGGGTAGTTCATGGCACCAAATCGATAGAGAAATCAATGTCTCTCTTTGGTGGTAGTCCTAGGATTTCTTTAAAAACATCTTCAAAATCCCTTAAGACCATATGGTCTTCAATACTTGCCATTTTATCTTTAGATACCTCTTCCATGCTGCAAAAATGTAACATCCCTTCCTGAAACTCTTTTTCAACTACATAGTTGAAATCTCTCTAATAGTTACTGCTCTTTAAATGCCTTAATATTGCCTTGTTTCCCTTCTTCATCAAGACATGTTCTTGTCTTGTTGTAATAGTCTAAAACAACATGTTGTTTTTCACATCTACCTTTGTGTCGAGTCCATTCATGTATATCAAACAAACTTTAACCAACTCATAGATTTTCCTCCTAGCCCCTGTGGCTAACTGAACTAACCAAGATTTTTTATGCTTACTTCTTTGCAAGTGAAATATTTCAACAATGTTAGAGTTTATGTAACTATGGCTAGCTCCAAAATCAGTTAAAAATGCTATGGGATGGTTATCAATCTTACCTTCCACTTCAATCGTGGAGGATTGATATTATGCTTACTTGTTGTCCAATGCTGCATAAATCATTGACATGTTTCCTCCTATGTCTTCCATTGTTTTATCATCCTGAATGTTGTGTACAGTCCTAATTCTTTCTTCTTTGTGAGGGAAATCCCTATATAAGTGATTTCCTTCACATCCCTAACATTGTACAGGTTGTTTCCTTGGACTTTTTCCAAAAGAATATGCAATCTTGTGCTCATTTTGGGTTGACCGACCTTGTTGATTTTCTTATTAGTTGTTCTTGAAAAAGGGTGACTTAAAACCTTTTTGCCTTTGATCCTTCTTACCCTTCATCTTGTCCTTATAATATTTTTGGAAAATTGACCTTCCTCTACTTTGCTCATAAAGGTGCTTTGCTCTCCTCATGGCTTCCTCCAAGGTCTCGAGGTTATCATATTGAATCTTGTCACTATAGAAAGAAGGTAACCCACTCAGAAACCTTTGGATTTTGACTTTCTCATCCTTTATGAAGTCAACATACTTCACCAATTCAAAGTGTAACATACCCACTATCAATATTTTTAAAAATTTTGGGGTTAATCTCCCACAAATGGGAAATTCTCCAGAAACCCGCATTAGCGAAGTGCCAATCCCGGGTTTAATATCGGGATTCGGGGTTTCTAGTGTCAAAACTTATTCACCCCTTGGTTGCCTCCGCCTCACTTGGCTAAGCCTTTGATTCACACGACTGGTTCCTATATGACCATACGACAACTTCTCGTCGGGGTTTCAAAGTTTGCGGTGCCGCGGTGCACACGTACTCGGAACTCCCGATCCTCCGATCCCCGATGTGCTCCTAGCGTATTGGCTTTCCGAGCTAAGTCTTGGTCAATACGGCCACAAAGTTCGCAAGACCACAGTCTTAAGTTCTCATCGGGGTTTGGCGCCTCTCAGTGTCAGGGCGCACGAGTCCCTGGACTCTCGACGCGCCTTTACACTAGCTAGCCCCCTTGGTTATACCATGGTCAAACTGACCACTTACCATATGACTCTAGCCGTATAACCTTCCATCGGGGTTTCGGCATTTGCGATGACACAAAACATATATACCCGGGTCTCGCGATATCCCGATTCCCGATATGCCGATGGGACCTACCACCGACGGTTCTGGATGGTTGCCATCTATCCCCCAGATGGACGGCCTTGATTATATCGGGAGATCGCGAATCGTGATTCCATTGTGTAAGAGTTTCATGACTCTTGAAACTCCGATATGCCGAACTCCGACTCTCTGGGATCTCTCGCCACGCATCCTCGTTGATGGACGGTGTTGATCCTGTCGGGAAATCGCGGATCGCGATTCCCACATGCAAGAGGTTCCTGCCTCCGGGAACCCCGATTCTCCGAATTGCGACTTCCTCGGATCTTCCGACACGTGTCCATGCTAATGGACAGTTCTGAGCTTATCAGGATTTCGGGACTTTCGAAGTCCTGTTCCCTTTGCT
>JZKD02S1674618.1:93993-134103 GCA_000966675.3 Picea glauca | reverse complement strand
ACCTTCTTCATAAGGTCCCTTCACATCATACATTCACATTTTCATCATGCTTTAGCATGGTAATTCCTGTATTAGGATTAATTACAAATTTGGGGGAAACAGGGTGTTACACAAAGAACCTCTTTTCATATTCATCCATTTTCATGCTTCCCAACTTGAGTTCAAATAAATCTTTTATCTTCCTTTCATAATAATGCTCGGACAAATATTTCTCTTGGAAATATCCTTTGAACTACCTCCATGCGATCCTTTTTCATCAAGGTGCTTGACTTGCTTAAGTTGATCCTACCACATGGATGTCTTTCCTTGCAACTGATAGGTTGCAATTATAACTTCTACCATTGAGGGGTAATCATGCAGCTGGAAATATTTCTTCATTTCCAACAGCCAGGCCTTGACCTCTTCTCATTTCCTATTCTCACCATTGAAAGCTTGTGGCTTAATTTTCCTGAATTCACCCTACAAGATGTTTGCCTCGGGCCTTATTCTCTGCCTCCAGATAAGAGACAAACTTGGGCTAATCCCTGGCCTTGAACTTGCATGGGTTATTCTAGTGGATTGCCTTGGAGAATCATGGTGCCTACTCATGCTTCTTGACTACCTATCATTCCCATGATCATCCCTTTTGCTATGGGATCTGGATGTTGTCACTTTCCTAGCACTAGTTTCTTGCTTGGTGCCAGAGTCCTTGTTGACTTGCTTATGAAAAATATTCAAACTTTGAAGCATTTCTTCCTGAGCCTTCATGATCCTTTCATTATCGGCCTTGTAGCTCTACACTTCTCTATGCAGACTTCTCGTAGTTATAGGCTCATGCCTACCTCTTCTTCCATTCGACATTGTCTCAGCGTTGCTCATGCTGACATGCAGACCTATGATCTCCTCATCATGGATGTAAAATCCTTGAGCATATTTTATAACTCCAGTCCTCATATAGGAACCAAAGATGATTTCCTGTACCTCTAATTCTACAAGAAATGTGCATGTAATAATTATTGTTAGAACATGCATATCATAAAAAAATTCATCAATTAGAATACATGTTATTCATCTCATCAATTTTTAAAGAAAATACTGCACCAATTCAAAATATGACGCCTTCCTCTTTGAAAGAGATTTCCAACGGTTGTACTCATGCCTCAATCTAAGTTCTGAGCAAAAAGTTACAACATTACAAGTTGCAATTTTCCACTCACTTACTGTGACAAAAATTTCTTTATTGATTTTTGAGAAAATTTTAATGCCTGAATCAAAATTCTGGGTAGACAAATTTATTTTGCTTCTCAAGACCTTTCTAGAGACCATTTGTTTGCTCAAATCTGAGCTCCGAGCTGAAAGTTATGGTCCGAAGAAGTTTTGGTTGTTTTTTTCATTTTATCCTTGTATGCTACAAGTGTCTTCTTTTTCTTCCTACACATTTTTACATACTCATATTCCAAATCTAGATCCATGGATCAAAAGCTTTCCATAGGCTGCTCTTTATTTTCAAACTGACTTCTAAGCATGCCCTCTAGAAGCAATCCAGTGCCGAAATTTTACCCTTATTGTTTTAGTTGTAACTTGCTCATACGAGCTTTGTTTTGCAGCTGAGATAGCTCATTGGATAGCTCTCTTTGAGATATTTTATTTGAGCTGCAAAGACATAGTGTATTTTGGTATACTTTGTTTCAATGGGTTTTGATTGCCTAAAAACATTGTTTAGGACCTCAAAATCACCCCGCAAGTTAATGACCTTCAAAAATATGAAAAATTAAGAAAATTTCATATAAAACTGACTATTTTACTGCTGTAACAACATTTTAAATTTGAGTTGTCGATCTTAAATCGGGTAAAATTTGAGTCGTTGATCCACTAATCCTTTCCAAACACTGCGAATCAATTTCCACCATTTATCGACAACTTAAAACACTATGGACTGTTGATCCAAGCTCCATCGACAATCAATTGATTGATGATTCTCTTTGGCAAACCAAACTTGCTCGGGAATTTYCCCAATGCCCGACCATCTCTCTTAGCAGCCACTTGCAACACATCTCCAAACCGGCCAATTCAACCATCGACCGTCGAAAATCATTGTTGACTGACGAAACACTTCTCCAATTTGGTCGACCCGACCGTTAGTCATCGGCCATTTCTTGGTTCATGTGGAAACTACTGACGTGGAATGACACGTGGATGCTAACGTGGCATGACACATCATCACTTTATTTCATTCATCGACCACTAATTTTTTCTCTTGGATGACCTAAATGCCTCGTTGAATCGACCAACACCCGACCATCGACCATCAACGCTCTCTTGATCAGACAAACAATTCGTTGAATTGGATGACACCCGACCATCGGTTATCGATAAATTCTCTTGGCCAACTCCAACACTTAGAATTTTCGACCAAAACCCCAACGAATTTGTACCATCGATTTCTCGTTCAAGATGATCATGGTCATTGATCTATCAAACTTCGTCCAACTCTGCCAACGCCTGATCATCGACCATAGAAGATTTCCTTTGGACAAAATGACACCTCATTGAATTGGTCGACCCCTGACCATCGACAATTCTCATTGGAGACCAAACACTTCGCCAATCCCGCCAACCCTACCATCGGTCGTTGATTATTTCCTTTGGCCAACTTCAACACTTTGAAATTTTTTGGCCAATCTTTGATCAATCTGGGTCGTCCATTTCCAAGCCAACATGATCTTGACCATCGATTGACTTCCTTTTTCCAATCTCCGAGAACTGATTCAGACCGTCGATCTAATCCACTTCACAAACCTCTGAAATTGAATCATGTTTGATAATTGACTCCAACCTTGTTGATCTGATCCAATTTCCCAGCCGTCGAAAATGAATCTCAGTCGTGTATTTTCTCAACCTTTCAAACGGTTGAAACCTTATATATATATATATATATATATATATATATATATTTTAATTTATCACAATGAATCTAGGTCATTGATCTCAACCGTCGATTCATTGAACTCTCTCGGCTTCATTCGCGACCATTAAAACATGAAATTCGACCTTCCAAGAAGAATTTAACTCTGCAAATTTGTAGTTCGATGCCCCGTATCATCTATGAAAGTGTTCTAAGGCAATTACACTAGAATTTACTCACGAATTTGGGGATTTCACTATAATTTATCTGTTTTTCTCCAAATTCGCACATATTGAAATATACAACAATGAATTTTTCAAATTCACATTGGTTCTAGCCCAAACAAACCTGGTGTTTGAACCAGACGCTTTGATACCATAATGTAACATCCCCCAACCTAGTTGAGGTCCATTACGTGCAAAAAACTCATAAATTAAAATTTTACAGCTAACTAATTAATTTCATGTAGCTTCCAGCTACGAATTAAAACTAGATTTTAACTATTAATTGTTACCATTATTTACATGCATTCGCAACATGCTAAAATAAACATGAAATGTAACTAATAAACGTAATTACAACGACATATAAATCAATCTCATACACCAAGTACATGCACAACAATTTAACTCATAAATACAACACATAAACAGATAATACACTTATATTTTAGTTGTGTTGTGCAACCAACAACTTGGGATAGATGTTCCACCCAACCATATACTTGTTGTTCTAAATATCAACAGTAAGTCACCCTCGAGTTGAGGCTAGCAATCCATAAAGGAGGGTGGTCTCTCATTGTCCACTCACAACTCAGAAAACCCACAACCCACTGGTATTCTCCTACAACTATCTCGATTTTCCACTAGCTCTCTTCCTCTCGACCTGCCCAACCCAAGGAATGTACCTCTTCACTGATCTCAGTCCCTCAAGTGTCCCATCCATTTATCGAGGTCTCTCTAAAACAAGTAACTAGGAATCTTTTAGTTGGGAAACTCAAGGGAACTCACTGTTACGAAAACTACCAACAACAACAACAAACACTTGTTGTTACAATGCAACTCACACAAGAGTTCACTCTTCAGGCCTGATAACCTGGCTCTTCAATATTTAGCTCCAAAAACACTCCAAAAATTCTCCAACATGCTCTATAATTCTCCCTCCATGAATGTTCCAGCTCCAAGTTCTATTTTCGGCTTTCTCCTTCTTGTTCATCCCAAAAACTTGACTATCTCAAACTATTGTAGCTACCCATACAAATTTCCTCTCTTTGGCTTACTTGTTTGACTCACGCACTTCCCCAAGTTGATTGTACTCAACCCCCATGCTTCAATAGCTATGGGATGTGACTTCTCACACCCACCCTCTTACATGCATTCAAAGATTGGCTTTGGGAACACTCAATCAGAAAATAGAGTTTAACACATAATGATAATAAAATTCAGGAATGTGGGTGGAATTAATAGACATGGTTGATTCCCCCTTGGACCCCTCTATTAGGAATTCTCCTAGACCCTCCCATCTCTTGTGGATTAATTCAACCCTCATCTTTGTCCATGTCCTCTTAGCAACTAACATTACATTTTATTATTAAAATTCATAAATACAATTCACATATTACATCGTTTGGTGGTGGCCACATATTATATCTATATTAAGCATTAATTAAACTGGGGATTATAGTGGGAATGTTAGAGATTGCATATAAGTTACTCAACTGGGACATAGCAATATAAATTGTTTATTTTGAAATCCCTGCACCCACGTTGTATTAACTTTTTGCTTTACAAAGGCATGAAACATATTACTTTGAACATAAATGAATTATCAGAGCTATCTTATCACACGTTCAAGGGTTTAAAACACATTAGAACAATAGAAGAAAACAATTGCTCGGAGCTGATGGAAAAAGGAATGTAGAAACGAACATGTTGTGTTCAGAAAGCACTGAGAAAAATTGTATTCAAGGCTTGTATAGTTTTTCCAGATTTGTAACAATTGAATTGAACTTGGAAACTTTTGCACAATTTCTACCATATATAAATTTTAGTGGAACAATCCAATTGACTATGTTTTGGGTTTGATATTTAAATTATATATGAATATGCATATATGCCAAACAAATAACTTGTCATTTGGAACTTTATGTACATATATGTATACAAGACGCTACTGAATAAGACATATTTCACTTAATGCAACGATTAAACATCATCTTTGTTATTGAAGTTTGTTTGCATTTGGTTCTATCTAGACAAATTAGAATATTATTATTAGTGCAAACCAATGACAATAACAATATATAAACACCTAGTTTAATGTTCATTAAAATTTCAACATTATTTAATTGTAAAAATTGAATACAAGGACAATGCAATATTAACAATCGCTAGTAAATACTTTGGAGCCAAAATGCATATACAATGTAGACGATATCGTTGCTATGAAAACAATATAGACAACATGTATATACAATGTATATATTGTTATGCATCCATCAACATTTAGATCAATTTAAGATTAAATTATGGTCCTAGTTTATGCACAAAGAAATGGAAAACAATACATAGAACTCATCGCAGATGCAACACCGCATTGTTTTCATTTAATGTCTATGCGACATGTAGGGCCACGCTGTACTCTTCAATGTAAATTTTCCATGCACTTGAAAATAACTTATCATATAAATAGTACTTGAATTTTTTTTGCAACTATATTTCATATGGCATTTCTAGTAAGCCAGAACACAGATCCCGTAGTATAGGTTCCCTGGTAGTGCATTGCACACTATTATTGTCCATCATGCATGTAATAGCACACAGACAATGTCTATACACAAAAGTGCATCTCTAACTACATCTTACACAATCAAACATTGCATTTTTTTTTTATCGAAGCATATGTGTGTACAAGAGAGATACAGATTGCACATACAGGTTGAAATCGAGTTGAATATGCATTTGTTGCTATCAATGTATGTTGAACATGTTTACACAGTACACAATTCAATAATTTAAAATGTGCGTGTGTGTGTGTGTGTGTTTCTTTGTGCATTTTTAAATAATCTTGTATACAAAATTTGTAGATAGAGTTATGAATCTATACTTACAACTTTTGTTGAGGCAATAGTTTTTTCAAATATTTGAATGTCAGTTGCCTCATAACTGTCGATTGTGTTGTGCATAATACGTTTTCTTTTGTGTGTGTTGTCCTGGTTATACTTTTAAGTACTAAAATGGAAAAAAATGTTGTCTGCAATTGTTGTTCCAGTGAAGCAAATAAATGTTCATATGTCTCAAACGTCTACAACTGATATATAGAATAATGTAATCGTTATATAATTTGACTTAAGATATATTAGCATATAAACAATAAAGCGTCGAGCATGGAAAAACATATTGTTGCTTTGTCATTTTTTGTGACTGTTCAGGTCCTCTATCGAGAAAATATTCTAAGTTGCAAAGCAGCATCAAAGGCCTTATGGATCGAACACCAACAAAGTGGCACTTTGACCAACACAGGTCCAGTTCATTGTGAATTCTCAAAGCATTGTACGAGCCACTATGGCATAGCACCAACTTAGTCCACGAAGTAGATAACGAAGCGTAGAATATGTATAATTACAAATCCATTAGCAGTATAGGACCTGCTCCTGTCACACAAGAGAACAAGACAAGTTGACGGGTCGACATATTTGGAAGATATTAGCCAACAAGTGAATTTATGGGTAGCACACAAGACACTGGACACGCTGGCACACTGGCATGGGCAATCCAACGACTAGGCAGTGTTTTGCAGCATTGAAGCGTTAAGCAATTCGATCCAACCATATCACACACGTACGATGGATACCGAAAGTTATGATGTCACACTATGGAAGGGCCATCGATAGTACGACAAATTGTTTATGCTAGACACATCATTAAAGAAACCTAGATTTGAACTGCAATGTATCACCTCAGGAATGTCGACGCATGGAGTTGGCCAGAAGACGAGAACAACTTGGAACCAATTTCCAATTGTCTTCCCAACTATTTATACGACTTGCCACGACCATAGTATTCACACCCAATCTCCACTTCTCCACAAATAGAGCTCTGATTAGTTTTCATTTGAGCAATACTAGTCGTCGCTCAGCCATCAAGTCCATTTATCCCAGGAATTCTGCAAGGTCCTTGCATCCATGGCTTTTCCTAGCAGACATGCGATTTTGTAGAGTCTGTGATCCATGAAGATAGCTTGCACTCCCAACATTTCATTCTCATGTCGATTGATGCTGAGAATGCAACTTTTGGGAAGGGGAACCAACCTATAGTTCAAGAGAAAGATGCTTAGCCTAGCCAAATAGTTGCTTGAACTGTGCTTCGGATCTCCTGTAATACACCAACACTTTAAGCCAATATTTACTGTCCATATCGCCATGGATCAACAAATTTATTGAAGTTGACCACCCCATTCTACGGACTACCCCCTCGGCCTGTTCTAGTTGTCCATGTCTTCCTCGTTGTCAAGCAAGATGAACGAGACACCAGGATGATTTTGGTCCTGGTTGTTGGAGCAATTACTGAGTGCTAGCCGTTTATAGATGCCAGAGTAACTAGGCCAAGTTCTAGCTGTAGGACTTGGTCTAGCCATTGCCTGGATTTTTGGGCTACAGGATGAAGTACGTCTATCTTGTTGATGAATGCAGCTATGGGAGACATCCTCCAGCTTACAAACTTGTGAGATGTGGAATGTAGGAGCTATGTGAGTCTTTCCCTCAGCTTACAAACTTGAGAGAAATCCCCTAAGAAGGCTATGTGGTTCCTGCCTGAGATAGAGTTAGGAACGTAGAGATGACCTCCTCCATTCAGAGAGTGAGAATAACTCCAGATGATTATCCGATGGAAAAGCGATTTGTTGAGTTAGGACGTGCCTATGGTTTTGCCCTATTTTATTTTTATTAATAACTGGTGATAGTTTCAATGTAATGGACATCGAACCACACAAATAGAGATGCAAGAGGACATTACAAAGATACAAACACAATGCAAATTGTTCATGTTTTATTTTCTCTGCGATCAGAATCTCTTATATGTCAATTGCTTGTCATGTTCAACACAATTTCTTGATCCAACACAGAAATAAGAAGTTTCTAAATGTGCAAAAAGAATATGAAAACATGCTTTGGTTCAACAAGAAGGAAATAAAAAATTGTGAATATGTAAAAAAAATATGGAGATATGCCAAGATGTATTCCGATGTCCATGTAATCCAATAGGCCAATGTTTATTATGATTTACATGCATTTCAGATTGAAAGTAGAAAACAAATTGTATCATGATCACTCCAATATGTATTTAATATAAAAATTTTGGATTGTTCATTGTTTGCATTTGACCAGACATAATCAATTAACGTTCTTTGTACATGTATTTTTTGTCCAAGAAGAAATGAAGATTCTGACTGTGCATATAATTTTCCATTTTTTTTGTTTTCTCATTGCACTTACACATGGCAACATTGAAGTCTCCTAGAATGACTATGATTTTGTTGGAATAAAAATTGCATAATGCTTTTGCAATTGCATTCACTATGCTAGCCATAATTGCAAATGGAACTGCATAAATATTAATTGTTGCAATATGCAATCCTTTGTCTGTTACTTTTGCTACAAGCACCTCTAGATTTAGTTCTTCAAAATGCATATGTTGCAATATTGGTAGATGTTTTTTGACTGGTATCATCATGCCATATTTATTGCAATTCGACACGCAATTGAAACTTGGAAACTATTCATTTTGCATCGGCGGTGTCATCTATTTTTATTGAATGCACAAAATATCAGATTGTGTTGTATCATAGTCACTAGCTATGTCATTGATATGTGCATGCAAACTATGTGTGTTTAGTGAAAAAAATTGAGATGCATGACTCCAATTGCATAGACTGTTAATCATATTCTAGATTCCAATTTGCATCGTTATGTAGACGTTGCATCTCAACGACGATCTTTTGTTTAACATTGAAGTTATCCATTGTCAAAGGACTTTGAAGATACAAAGACTTTGTGCTTCTTACATGCACTAATGTTGTATAAAATAATCCATGTCTTCGCACCCCAGCAGGATTATATGCAACATTGTCCAATGTTAGCTCTTGTGATCTGTATATTGTACATGCACATGCAAGTTGAACTGATAATTGTTTATGGATTTTCAAATGACATGTCATTGCTTTTGTCGATATTGATTTCTCTATGTGCAATATGGGTACCTAGTCAGGCGAAATGTCTATGCTATATAAATAAGCTAACCTCATAGCCTGACGATGTCCAATATGGGGATCATAGAACTTTATCCATAAAACATCAGCCTTATTTTTTTCCAGGTATGCTTTGACTATTCCATCCACACCATTCACTAAACCATCGTGTGAATCGTAGTTACATGCATATATTTCAACAAGCATATCTAATTTCATAACAAGTTGCAAAGGAAAAGTTGTTGTATGTTCATGGCGTTGGACACCACCACGGTCGTCTTCCTCTTCATCAGTTGCATTGATTAAAAGTTTGTTGCCATGCATAAACGATAGCATAGACTTGTCATGCAATGCAACATCTTTGTTTGTGTAAAATAGATAAGGAAATGTTGGGTGATTTGGAGCAAGTCAGATGCAACTCATGTTGATATATTCTAGATCTTCTCTTGTTTGGCTATTTGTTTGCATCTTATTCAAAATTGTAATAAACTTTTCATTTGGTTGCCACATTGTAGTATGCAATTCATAACACTTTACTCTATTTGTCCAAAAGTTATATGTTATTCTTTGCATGTTCACGGTAGGGTGCTCAAATATTAGGGAAACATGCATGGGTTGTGCTTGATAAATATCACCGCAAAATACCATATCTATGTTTCCAAATTACTTTGTTTGTACATGTTTTATGCTTCTTAGTCTACTATCAATTGAAAATAAGAATCGACTTCTGACCAGAGAAGTTTCATCAATGAGGACAAGTTGTAGTTTCTGATAAAGCTTTGATAACATGTCTAAAATTTCTCCGCTAAGAGGAACAAACTAAGAATTATTGAAAGGCATTAAAAATGTAGAATGGATTGTTGTTTCATCTGCATTGTAAGCAAATTTACCTATGTATGCAACTATCAATCCTTTTGGTTTGAAAGGATATGTTGTGTTATCGACATCGTGTATTCGTATAAGCATTTGGAATATCATTTTTGTTGTGAAGGTTTTCCCTGTTCTTGCTCCACCCGTAAGAAACAAGTACAATGGCTATGCATGTCCTTTAATTTCTTTAGGTAAATGTCTTTGACGATTGCTTGTTGTTCTATGTCTAGCATTCTTCTAAGTTTGTAATATTTGTTATTCTTGAGCAAATATGGGTGGCCTGCAACTCAATATTAGTTTTTCTTTTGCTATTTTCTCCTCTAATGTATTGCAGGTCTGGTTGCAAATCATATTGTTCAAAATGAACTGTGCGTGTTCCTCGTTCGACCAATGTACCATCAACGTCGAGAAGATCATTGTCTACTTGTTGAATCACACTTTCGATATTGCCCCACATTGGATTGAAATTGTATGTAAACTTAGCTTCATTGGCTTGTATTCTAGTTATGTGAAAACAATAAGCAACTTCCTATGTAGGCCAATTATGTTTTAATGTATATTCACTTTTTTCGAACGGGGCATATAGAAATAGTTTCTCTCCACAAAAAAAATCATAATCAATGTACTTGTTATATTTAATGAATCGTATCACATTGGCTTTTTTCCCTTTTCGATATATGTGAACCATATATTTTGTACTTGGAGATAAATTCAACAGGGTAGATATTCTTAATGGCACGTGGTCATTCAATATAGTAATCAATAATAGAGTGGCACATCACATCTTCTGAGTCATCGGGTTCTTGTTTCAATAAAAAAAAGTCGGCTTAAGAAAAAATGTGCATTGATCTATTGGAGATGTATTTATAAATATAAACGCTCTTGAACTGTTATTCAGTGGCAGAGCAAACACACTATGGATTGTTTGTTGTGAGTACATTTGTTGAAGATTCAACATTGTATTTCCAAGTGTATGTATCATTTGCATAGCATCAATTATGTATTTTTCATGCTCTTTGTGTATCCTTCTATGATCCAGGTGGATATTGGTGGCCACCCACCTAATCCAACTGGCTTATTTTGGATGTTTTCATGCCAGCACATCTTTTTGTACTTCTAGAGCCATTTTGGGGCCCTAAACAATATTTTTTTGGCTTGCCACAATCAAATTGTAGATAGAGTCAAATTTTGATGATGTAATGTGTATTTATCGAAAAGACCTTTCAAACGAGCTATCACACGCCTAAAATGGAGGTCGTATGCAAAATTTACGACCCCGGGAAGTTGAGGTACCAACTTAGCCATATGGGCCCACATGACTTTTGGCGTTTCACCTCCTAGGGTTAGGTTTTTGGATGTCTAGGGTTTTGGCATTCATGAGTAATATCAAAAAGGCCTCTGGAGCTTCATTGTAATCATTCTGCTCAGACGGATGCGCGTAGTAGCCACATCTCTTCTCAGAGATAGCTACCACCATTCGAGCAAGTTGTTTCAGTTCTGCAGTTTTATAGTTTCATTCTATTTCATTTATTAAATAGAAGATATTGTTCACTAGATACTTGTGTTGTTCTCCATATCTCTGTGTTTATTGTATTTAGTCTGTTAATCAGTTCGTTCCGCTCCTAAATCTGGATTAGTGGTATCATAACAGTGTGCTCTTCATTTATTTTTCTTCGTGCATGTCCCCGACAAGATCTGGGTACAAGAAGTTGGGACTCGAACCAATTGAGCCTTTGCAAGATCGACAGCGCCGAGCCCGACAACAACCCATGGCGGACGAAAAGAAATATGATGGAGTAGGAGATCCTTTTAAAATGTTGCTCGAGGAAGTCCTTGCGCGACAAAGGAAGGAAATGATGGACAACTTTGCACAGATCCTTTGGCGGCTGCCCACAAGAGAAGCATCTTCATAAAGTGGCCATGCAACCCCCTTCAAGGTACATGTAAATTTTGATATTCCATTATATAAAGGACTGATAGATGAAGATGTTGTAGATAAATGGTTGAATCTGCTCGAAGGGTGTTTTTCGGTCCACAATTTTTTTCGATAGGGAAAATATTACTTTTGCACTCCTCAAGGTCGTCCCCCATGTTAAGGACTGGTGGGATACTTACTCTGAGCAAAGGGCCATAGAGGAATATGCAATATTTGTGGTTGCCCCTACATGGGATTCCTTCCGGGATGCCATTAAAGAACAATACTACGAGGACCAGTACACCAGATGGACCACCCTGCATCAGGAAAGGGACCAGACAGTACCATATTTCACCAATATTTTCCATATGTTGCGCACCAAATTGGGTATCAAATACTCTGAGTGACATCTGGTGCTCAAATACCATGGTTGTTTGCATAGATACATTAAAACATAAATAAAGTTGTTGGACATCGCCTCATTGGGTACAACTTATAGATATGTTGTCAAGATCGAGTAGAAATTTAAGCAGAAGAGGCGAGAGTTTGGATATGCAAACTCCTCACAGCCAAAGCAAGGAAAAGGCGTCCCCAACCCACACAACAAGGGACATAACAAAGATGGCCACTCTCAGGAAAACCAGTCCAAGCCGCAACACAAGAAGGGCAATGAGAAGACGAAGAAGGACACAGGAAAATGGTGTGAATTCCATAAAATCCCTTGGCACAACATCGAGGAATGTCACTCCAAGAAGTCACTTGTGGTTGAGCCGAAGGCTTCCGAGTTAGAGGCCTATTTTGACTCTGAATCAAATCCAGAAGGAGGGAAGCGGGTTATCGATGTTGAACCTAGTGCCACTTTCGCTACCACCAAAGTCCATCCAAGTGAACCAAAAGAACCAGAGGAAGGGGAACGCCTCTTTCACTCACAGATGTGGGTAAAGGGGGATCCACTTCATTTCATTGTCGATAGCAGCAGTAAAAAGAACCTGATCTTAGCAGTGGTTGTCAAGCGGTTGGACATGCCGACGACACCACAACCCTACACCATCGATTGGCTTCGCCAAGGAAGAGATCTCCATGTCAGCCAACAATGTCGTCTACCCTACGACATCAAGCCTTTCAAAGACGAGGTATTGTGTGATATTTCTCCCCCAAGTTTGTGATTCTCTTTTAGGACAACCATATTTGTGGAAGCGTCATGTTGTGTATGAGTCTAGACCCCGCAGTGTTATTATTACTTTGGGTAGACAATTGTATAGAATACCAGAGGTAGCGCCGCCTACTGCTATTTATTTAATCTCTGCTAAGCAATGCAGTAAGGTCATTTCAAATACCATGGTTGTTTGCATAGATACATTAAAACATAAATAAATTTTTTGGACATTGCCTCATTGGGTACGGCTTATAGATATGTTGTCGAGATCGAGCAGAAATTTAAGCAGAAGAGGCAAGAGTTTGGATATGCAAACTCCTCATAGCCGAAGCAAGAAAAAGGCGTCCCCAACCCACACAACAAGGGACAGAGCAAAGATGGCCACTCTCAAGACAACCAGTCCAAGCTACAACACAAGAAGGGCAATGAGAAGACGAAGAAGGACACATGAAAATGGTGTGAATGCCATAAAATCCCTTGGCACAACACCGAAGAATGTCGCTCCAAGAAGTCACTTGTGGCCGAGTTGAAGGCTTCCAAGTCAGAGGCCTATTCTGACTCTGAATCAAATCCAGAAGGAGGGAAGTGGATTATCGATGTTGAGCCTAGTGCCAATGTCGCTACCACAAAAGTCCAACCAAGTGAACCAAAAGAACCAGAGGAAGGGGAACACATCTTTCACTCATAGATGTGGGTAAAGGGGGATCTGCTTCATTTCATTGTCGAAAGCAGCAGTCAAAAGAACCTGATCTTAACAGTGGTCGTCAAGTGGTTGGACCTGCTAACGACACCACAACCCTACACCATCGGTTGGCTTTGCTAAGGAAGAGATCTCCATGTCAACCAACAATGTCGTCTACCCTACGACATCAAGCCTTTCAAAGATGAGGTATTGTGTGATATTTCTCCCCTTGAAGTTTGTGATGCTCTTTTAGAACAACCATATTTGTGGAAGCGTCATGTTGTGTATGAGTCTAGACCCCGTAGTGTTATTATTACTTTGGGTAGACAATTGTACAGGATACCAGAGGTAGCGCCGCCTACTGCTATTTCTTTAATCTCTGCTAAGCAATGCAGTAAGGTCATTTCAAAGACCGGGAAGTTCGTCTTCTTTGTGATCCATGCTCACAGTAAGCAGAAGGTCCCCACCACATCCGTGGCCTCTACACAGAGCCTCTCTTTGCAGCAGAAGCAAGTGGATGGGATAATGGAAGAGTACAAAGACATCTTCTCCTCACCCACTGGGGTACCGACGCACTGCCAAGTCAAGCATCCAATTGATTTAACCCCCAGTGCACCTCTTCCTAATGGACCAGTCTATCATTGCTCGTTGATGGAAAATGACGAAATCAAGTGTGAGACCCAAGAGCTTTTTCAAAAGGGGCACATTAGACCCAACTCCTCCCCTTACGGAAGCCCGATTGTACTGGTGCAGAAGAAGGATGAGACCTGGCAAATCTGCATTGATTACAAAGCATTAAACAAAATCACAGTCAGGAATCGATACCCAATTCCCAAAATTGATGACCTTCTTGACCAACTCAAGGGGGGGAAAGTTCTTTAGCAAGATTGACCTAAAGTCTGGCTACCACCAGGTTCCCATCGAACCAACTGATGTATGGAAGACAACTTTCAAATCTAAAGAAGGTCTCTTCGAATGGATGGTCATGCCCTTTGTCTTAACAAATGCACCAACCACTTTCATGAGGTTGATGGATGATGTATTGATACCCTTCACCAACTCTTTTTTGGTGGTATATTTGGATGACATCCTCATCTTCAACAGAACTTGGGAGGAGCACATGCGGCATATTCAACAGGTTTTGAGCACTCTGTGGCAGCACAAGCTATATTCCAACTTGGAAAAATGATCCTTTGGCATGAACAGTGTCAAATACTTGAGTTACATTGTTGATGAGCATGGGCTACATGTTGATCCAGCTAAGATCTAAGTAATATGTGACTGGCCAACCCCGACCACGCTAACCGAGCTTCAAAGCTTCTTGGGACTGGCCAACTTCTACCGAGGGTTCGTGTTAGGATTCTCCCATATTGCATGGGCCCTTAGCCAAGTGACCAAGGGCAGTGGCAGGGAAAAGTTCGCGTGGGGGGAGGAACAACAATGAGCATTTGTTGATCTAAAGCATCACTTGTGCTCAACTCCAGTACTATCCTTGCATGATCTGCAACAACCATTCGAGATTGAGGCGGATGCATCTGACTATGTTGTAGGTGTATCTCTCACTCAACATGGTCATCTGGTGGCATATCATAGTGAGACATTCTCAGATATTGTCCGGAAATACCCCACCTATGACAAGGAAATGTATTCCATTGTACAAGCCTGCAGTTAATGGAAACATTACATTATGGGAAAGGAGACGATCATCCACACTGATCACAAGCCTATGCAATTCATACATACACATGGGAAGTTACAGACTGACCACCATCAGAAGTGGTCCACCTACCTGCAACAGTTCCATCTCAACATCAAGTATAAGATAAGGAGCATAAATCGTGTCACTGACTGCCTTAGTCGACCTCTTGTGGCTACACTCACCACTGTGATCCATTCATGTGGACATGAGGCATCTGAGTGGCCCCAACTTTATCAACAAGATCCAGACTTCGCCACCACCTATCATCTCTTGGGTTCAGGTGCAAATGTCATTGATTTTCACATTTATGATAGACTGTTATGCCATCTGGACCATCTTTGTGTTCCTGCAAGAGAGCGTGCAAAGCTAATTTGGGAAGCCCACTACATTCGGATGGCATGACATTTTGGTGTGGAGAAAACTGTGGTCGTTCTATAAAAACATTTTTATTGGCCAAAATTGTGACAAGACGGTAGCAAGTATATCAGATATTGCACTGCTTATGCCATTACCAAGCCAACCATCAAGAAGCAAGGCTTATACACCTCTCTTCCTACTCTCAAGAAGCCTTGGGAATCCATCTCAATGGATTACATGTCTAACCTTTCATCCACCAAGCATGGCAATGATTGTGTATTTGTGGTCGTTGATTGGTTTTCGAAGATGGCCATCCTCGCAACCTGCAAGAAGAACATCACAGCAACAGATATTGCCAAGCTCTTCTTCGAACGAGTGTGGGTCCATTTTGGGATACCACAAACCATCATCTCTGACCGGGACAACAAGTTCCTCAGCACAATTTGGTCGAGTCTCTAGTCATTGTTGGACACCAAGCTCACTAAATCCACTGCTTTCCACCCCCAAACAGATGGCCAAACATAGGTTGTCAATTAGATGATTATGCACATCCTGCGCATGTACAACTCTAAGCATCCACGTACATGGGATGAGAGTCTCCCTTATGTTCAACACAGTTACAACAGGGCTCTCCATAGCTCCACCGACCATAGCCCATTTCAGGTGGGGCTGAGATTCCAACCCTTGGGTCCCATTGATGTTGCACTACCTCTTGCAACCACACAGACAAACTCTTCCCATGTTCAGTCTGAGACCGATAAAGCTACCAGATTCATTGAGCGGATTCAACACATCCTCCAACAGGTCCATGAGATTTTGTAGAAATCCATTGCTAAGTACAAGCAACACCATGATCAACACAGGGTACCGCACTAGTTTCAGGTTAGAGACAAGGTCTGGTTACATTTGCAGAAAGAGAGTCTTACAGGGCCCCATCGGAAGCTCCACCCACTTCACTATGGGCCTTACACTATCACCAAGGCTATGGGTAGCAATGCTTTTGAGCTCAACACTCCACCCTTCCTTGGCTTGCACCCAGTGTTCAATGTGGACCTCCTTCGACCATATTTTCCACCATTATTGGACACCTCAGAGATCGCAGAATAACTGACACCAACAAAGCTCAACCCTGGTTGCATGGAACATGCATCCACTAATCAGATAGTGGACACACATGTCAAGGGCACTCGCTAGCAGAGGATCCAACTTTATCGGGTTGTCAAGGCAGGGCAACTCCTACACCAAGGCGAGTGGCTCACTCGGGGCCAAATTCAACAGAAGTTTCCTCCTCTAACGGGGGAACTCAACGTAATGGAGACCATTGCTTCCTAAGGGGGGAGGACTGATCAAGGTGGATATTGGTGGCCGCCCACCTAATCCAACTGGCTTTTTTTGGATGTTTTCGTGTCAGCACATCTTTCTATACTTCCAAGGCCATTTTGGGGCCCTAAACAATGTTTTTTTTTTCTTTCCACATTCAAACTATAGACAAAGACAAAGTTTGATGACATAATGTGTATTTCTCGAAAAGACCTTTCCAACGGGCTATCACATGCCTAAAATAGAGGTCGTATGCAAAAGTTACGACCCCGGGAAGTTGAGGTACCAACTTACCATAGGGGCCCAAATAACTTTTGGTGTTTCACCTCCCAGGGTTAGGTTTTTGGATGTCTAGGGTTTTGACATTCACGAGTAATATTAAAAAGGACTATGGAGCCTCATTGTAATCATTCTTCTCAGACGGATGCGCGTAGAAGCCACATCTCTTCTCAGAGATAGCTACCACCATTCGAGCAAGTTGTTTTAGTTCTGCAGTTTTACAGTTTCAACCTATTTCATTTATTCAATAAAAGATATTGTTCACTAGATATTTGTGTTTTTCTCTCTATCCCTATGTTTATTGTATTCAGTTTGTTAACCAGTTCGTTCCGCTCCTAAATCCGAATAATTCTAAATGCATTTGTCATAGATTTGTCAACTTTAGTCATATATGAACTGCAATATGATGCTGCCGCATATGCATTCAGAACAAATTGTGCATCTATGTTTGCATTCCAAAAATTTGGCATGTCCTTTGTGAAGTTGTTCCAAATATGTGAAGATTTTCATTTTAAGAAAATTGTCGGTTGTTTTAGTGTGCACTGTATTAGGCTCAAGTACTCATCCTCTGCTGCTCCCATTTGCATCAAGTTGTATTTAAAGCTAATTAAATCGTCATAGTTTTTTTGGTCTAGTGATGAAAACAACCACTTTGACTTTTTGTCAATAACTTTGTCTGATAACTCGATCGATTCAATAATCATTATCATTCTCATTGGTGGCATAGGGAAGTTGTATTGATAATGTGAATTATTTCGTTTCTTACAACTTCTTATATGGGAATGCCTATGCAATTTGGCAAGATCTGGATGCAGATGATCTATGTCACAGGTTATGTACTTGTCCAAAAACTTTGCAATTTTTGAATCACTATCCTTTCCATATATCAGTGCATCTTCTATCCACAACAACCCATGTTCATGCTCGCTTCATCTATTCTGAAACTCTGTCACAAAGAAGTTGTCTAATACTTTCCCAAAAAATCTTTTGGCATCGCATATCAATTGCTTCAAAGCATTGATTCTATTTCTATAGTAACGACTCTAAGTGACTGGGTCCTTTCTTAAAAGGTAATCAATGTCTTTGTCTTCCAGTGTTTCACAATGCTTTTCATTTTTGATGTTCCTATACAAATGTGTCAACGCAGATACCAATTCATGCCACTGATGCTCTGCACTCGTGAATGTGACGAAAAAGGTCGGAAGCCCAAGCAGTCGTATCATTGCAAATACATTTTTATTAATATGTTTGAAGTAATAAGGAGAAATGTGAATATTTTTGAAATCTATGTATCCAATATCAGATTTAAGTATATTTTCCAAATTTGGTTTGTACTTCACATCTTTTGCCAGTAACTTTCTTTCTCGTAATTTTCTCTTTCTTATTCATATCCACATGCAGGAAAGAACTTTGCCAATTATTATTCGTGCCATTTTGAAGAACAAATTTGTTGTGCGATATGATAAATTACCGCTAGCATGCAACAATTCCCATTTCACTATTTTTTGGTAACTGAATCTTTTTACAATGTCATCATCACGCGGATTCCCATAGAACATGGTTGGAAAGTTCATCTCTTCTGCGTATTTGTCCATGAATATTCCAAGTGGACCTTGTCCTTCGACAGGTGCGACTTCAATGATCTTGTCCTGCAAATCATGGATGCATTGCGAGTCTATGAATCCATGTACCAACATTTCACTATGTCTCTCATTATCCGATTCTATCTCCATATCACTCTCACAATCAAAATTTGTGTTTTATATGCATTTTTTACTATCGCATTGGAGAACACCAATCCATTCTTTGTTTATAGTGATGTTTCCAGCCTTGTATAAAGTTCTGGAACATAATTCTTTTAATTCTCTCATGACAATGTTTACATGTACTCTTCCAGTCTTGTATGCATTCTTGTATTGCAACCATCTTTTCAATGCAATTGCAATTGCCATTGTTTCATCCATAGATTGTGGCAATGCTTATTGGACAATATCCATATGAACAAGTACGTTGATGATGGAGCCTATCAAGCCCGTTTGCGATCGTTTGTAGCCCCATTGTCTAATTTGTGCAAATGTAATTCTAAGTGATACAAGTCTCTCCTCAAGTTTTGGGAGTGTGCTTGCAATTGGTAATGGCATGTTGCGTCTTATCTCGTCGAGTGTTGCAAACTGTGGTAGTTTCCCATTTCAAGTGCTCTTTTGCAGCTAATACAAATCTTCTCACAAGAGAATGTTTTGTCACATGCAATCAAGCTCATATATTCTTTCTTCAATTCTTCATTCAAGCATTTAATATTCTTTGAAAAATGCAACTGTTCACAAATTACACATTCGTTCCTAGGTGTGTCTTGAATGTATTTCACATAAAGTCAACGTGCTCGTTTCTTTTTTACATCGATATGCTCACTACACGAACATCCACTTTTTCTTTTATGTCCAACTTCAGCATTGGACTGTATTTGTTTTAATTTCGTATATGTTAGTCTTGCTCTTTTACTACCATGCTTTGTTCCATTGATTAAATTTCCATCTTCTCCATGTACATGCCTTTTCACCACTTGCTGGGTGGCGAACCCGCAATTGCATTTGTTTCTTTCACATATCATCTTTTTTAGTTTATGGTAACTAAGTCTATTAGTGTCAACTGCAACTCTCTTTAGCTTTAGGACAACCTATTCCAGTTATTGCACTACTATTTGCTAATGTAATTTTATCCTCATAATGTGCATTGTGTCTATCTTGGCGTCTTCCCAATACATGTTCAGGAACCAATATATTGTCACACATACTTTTTGTCAATGTCAGTACTATATCTTCATCATGCTTGCTTCCACCTGTATTCACTGCACCCAGTATCCGTTGGTCAAATGCTGATCACATATTTCACTATACTTATCCCTTAGAAATGGCTCATAGTGAACATGAACTATATGTGTTTCAAATGACAACACACCAACTGTTTTATCACAGTTCAAGCTAGCGAAACACAAGTTGACAATTTTGCTACCATTGAGGGAGCACACTCGGATATTTACATTGACAATGAATGATATCTTCCCTTTTTCATATGGCATTGCCATATTTACAAGATACTCCCGCCAATTCACAATAGTTGTTGTATTGTCTATAAGGCCAGGTCTTAGATATTCATGCAAGAAATGCAACGCATTATGGTCACCACTTTTCATTGTATTGCCAAAGGATTGCATAATGTAAGGTCTCAAGGAATATTGCATAATGTAAAGTCTGTGGCTATCAAATAACAAATTGCGTTGAACAAACTATTACCACAACTAGCTACAACATGAATTGCTTTGATCAATCCATCAAAATGCATCTTATCGATATTACATTTTCAACAGTATTCAATGTTTTTCCACATCGATGACAAGTAAATATTAGGTTGTTCAAAATTGCACCTGGCTAGTTTTTTTGTAAAGTAATGGTTCATAGTGGTCGCTAACATGATTTGCATCATGAAACAAGATGCAATATGGATCTACATTTACATTTATGTTGAAACACAAATACTTTGTTTTCCTCTTTAGCGACCAAACTACAATCGATATATTTAACCAATTTTCCAACCATCGCATGCAAAATGTATCTCCCCATAGCTCTCTCTCATTGTCATTTACATTTGAAGATGCAAACAATCACATTTTCGACAGATATATGTTAATGCCACGAATCCCATGCAACTCGTACAAGAAATTGGATCTTAGCTCAAGCTCATATGATTCCAATGCCTATTTATATCCATTGCCCAAACTTACCAAGAAGTGATCTATTAATCCATTTCACAATTCAATGGAAGAGTACCAGGATGTGCAATGCATAAAAAATAAATCCCCAGGACCATATGAAAATGCATCCAATCTAAAAAGACCATTTCTATGCAGAACATGGTCAATATTGCCATGCACAATCCATTGCTCGTTGCTTTCATTGTTTTCAACATCTATTGTTTCTTCCATGTTTTAATTTTTGTCATTCAAATGATGCTTAATATATGTCTATATCATTGAGCAATCGAAAACATAAAATAATAAATACAATCTCAAAGCAACATACCTTATTTTTGTTTTTGTTTAATTTTGATTCTCTTTGATCTATATAGTTTCTGAAATAGTCCTTGACCAATTTAACCTAGCCCTGAAAAAGAAAAATAACAAGCAACTACTAATTTTCTTTGGCATATATGATACACCCCAAAAATATTTCATTTCACTATTTGATCAAGTAATACAATCGAAAAAAGAAAATTGGTTTGCTTAAACATTACATGAATACCAATGCAATTTTCAATCAAATGAAGTGATTGCACAGTGCATGAACGACAGATTATCAAGTAGTAACAATGGACTGTTTGGAACACATAGCAATTGTGATGTTCGATGTCAATATTAACAAACTTTCTATGTATTAGATTCAATTATGTTCATCGACGCAAACATATTAAACTAGTTGCATGCATTTGTAAGATACATAAACTAATCTGACAAACCACTGCATAAAAGCAAGATACTACATGAATACTTTCAACTTCTCCAATAACTATTGTCGGGGCACTGCCCGAGTCTAGAAGGCCAAATGCTATGAATTCTCCGCAGATGTGTTGAAAATAGAACAATTGTTCACTGTGCGAGAGACATAGTCGTGCAAAGGGCGGAGGGCAAAGATATGGCCATAGCAAAACTTTCCTTCCAACCTAAAAAATGACCAAGTAAAAATGATTTTGACTAGCAAATTGTCCAAATATGAATAAATCGTAGAATTGAGATTGCCCCAAGGCCAAGAGCACGATGCAAATCCGCTAAAATGTATTTTCCACATATATCAACTACCCTTCCAATACCAATAAGCATACACAAAAACCATCGAGTAGTCCACAAATAAGCAACACATTTGCTTCACATTGCTTCTAGATGTCCGTCCTTTCCTATTAAATCAGAGCAAATCAATGTACAATAAATCAATGACCTATCTTGCAAATTACATCGCTTGTCACAATCACCGATGTGAAACTATTGGAAATGTGGAGGTGTGGAGGTGTGGAAGTGTAGTAGTGCGGAAGGATGACCCGTGTCAGTTCTCCGCACAAGGCTTAAAAATAGATCGTCTTAAATAGACCAAGTATAGTTGTGCCAACTGCAGAAGTGTCGAGGCATCCAAGCATGATAATGCCAGACCATAAGCAATATGAAATCTCAGTTCAAGGGTTGAAAGCATGGATTCTCCGTACGAGGATTGAAAATAGACTAAGTGATCATTTTGCAAAGCACATCTTGTGAAGAGCATCACAATATCACATTAGCATTTGTATCCGCACAACCTGAAAAAACGATAAGTATAAAGGCATTCTAGCACAAAAATTCTGAAACATAAATAAACCAGAGAGCTCAGATTGCTTCAAGACCAAGTGCATGGTGCGTATTTACTAAGGTGTCTTTTCCAAACACACAAACAACCTCGAGAACACAAGTAACCATAAATAGAAACTACCAGTGCCAACCAATTCATAGAAAACCGGGACATTTACTTTGCGTCAGTTCTAAATCTCTGCCCTTTCCTTCTAAATCTGAGAAAAACCAATGCCCCAAAAGTGACTCGGCCTTCCTTCAAATTACCTAGCTTGTCATGACCAAGTGTGAAACTATTGTAAATGCGGAACTGCAGAAGCACAACAACTCGCGAGCATCGGTGCCATGGATCCTCCATACAACACTAAAAAATAGATCAAGTCTTTCCTATGCCTGCAACATAGTTGCGCCTAGTGCGAACACATACAATAAATAGCTATGCAGACTCCAAAGACATGGTCATAGAAAAAGCCTCCGCACATCTGTAGAGGTGCGGAACTGCACGATGATAACTGACATAAATTCTCTGCACAAGCATTGAAAATACACAGGTGTTGTTTGTGCTAGCCATATGCCTTTGCGAAGTGCGAAGGTGCGCAACACGTAACTGCACCGAGTGCGGACATATGTCCATAGAAAAAGCCTTTCGACAACCTCGGAAAAATGCGCCTGTAAAAAAGGCTTTTTGACAAGAAGATTTTCCAAATATCAATACACTACCAAGGTGAATTGCTTTGATTCACAATGCCCAACTATTGGAACTGCGGAGCTGCACAAGTGCACGACGATAAATGGTATAAATTCACCTTGCAAGTATTGAAATTACACAAGTGATGGCTGCGCTATCCATATGCCGCTACGGAGAGCGGAGGTGTGGAAGACATAACTACACCGAGTGCTGACATATGTCCATAGCAAAAGCCTCCAAACAACCTGGGAAAAATCCCTCGTAAAAAAAGGCCTTTAGCTAGGAAAATTTTCAAACATAAATACATTACTCAGCTCCAATTGCTTCAAGGCAAAATGCAAATCCCATATGCCGCTATGGAGAGCGGAGGTGTGGAAGACATAACTACATCGAGTGCTGACATATGTCCATAGTAAAAGCCTCCAAATGTCCTGGGAAAAATCCCTCGTAAAAAAAGGCCTTTAGCTAGGAAAATTTTCAAACATAAATACATTACTCAGCTCCAATTGCTTCAAGGCAAAATGCAAATCCCATATTTACTAAAATGGCCTTTCCACACACTTGAATCACCTTCGAAATATGCCCAATCATAAATAGAAACCATTATTCAGCCCATGGAAAAATGAGACATTTGCTCTGCACTAGTTCTAAATCCCTGCCCTCTCATAAATCCAAGCAACTCAACCTGCCATAAATGACCTAGGCACCGTTGAAACCACATGGCTTGCCACAATCCATGGTACAAAACTATTGTAAGTGCCAACATGTGAAAGCACCGCAATGTAGGGATGTCGAAAAATTGGTATCAATTCTCTGCACAACAATTGAAAATAGACCAAATGTTCACTATGCCGGCCAAAAACTTGTACAAAACACGAAAAGGTACAACTATGCAGAATGTGGACAAATCGTCAAAGCAAAAGGCCCCACACATAAGCAACAATGCATTGCACATCACAATAGTGACCATTTGCTATAGATAAATCATCTTTTTAGATTGGATGCATTTTTTGATATATTCTTGCACATTCTTTGTTTGATGCATTCCACGCCCCCCTTGCATTTCCGTTACTCTTCCATTGAATTGCAGAGTGGATGAATACACCATTTCTTGGTTTGCCTAGACAACAAAGATATAAATGCATTACAATCATATTAATATGAACTAGGATCCTATTTCTTGCAAGAATTGCATCAAATTTCTGCATTAAGACATATCTTTAAAAAATGTAGCTATCTGCATCTTCAAATGTAAATGAAAATGAAAGACAACTATTAACACATACATTTTTGCATATGATGAACGACAAAAGGGTTAAATAAAACAGAACACCTGCACTATGCATAAAGCATACACTATTAAACAACAATAACACAAACTAATTGCATCTGTTCAAGAAACATAAGTGAATATCATAGACAATTGGTCAAAGGCAAGGTAAGACATGGACACCCCGACCTTCTTATTGTAGATACTTTGTAAACATAACTCACATGTAAATTTGTCCACTGCTTTAGGCTATCTCCATACCATCAAGCAACTGCAAAATAAAAAAGAACAATACAAGCCCAAAACATCACACCTTTTTGCTTATGTTTAACTTTGATTCTTCCTGACCCATGTAGTGTCTAAAAATAACCCTCGTCTGACTTAACCTAATTTTGAAAACGCAAAATAATAATCAATTTCTAATTTTCCTTGACATATAACATGCAATGCACAAGATTTCTTACCCTCTGACATATATTTGCATAAGACCAACACCACAAGTCTTGCAACTCACAAGGTGGATACACAGAACACAAGGTGGATACACACATTTCACAACCTAAAGACAAAGTGAGCAATACAACCTCAAAACAACACGACCTTTTTTTTTCCCCGTGGTAACCTTTAATTGTTTTCGGCCTACACACTTTCTGTAACAACCCTTGGCCGACTTAAATTGCCTCTGAAAAAACAAAACAATAAGCAACCCCCATTTCTATTTCACATATAAAACACACCCAAAAAAATATTCCACTCCACCATTCTAGCTAGTAACATACCGGAAGTAACTGCATGATGCATGAGGATTTTTTCCTGTACACCTTTCACTGTTTTCGGCCTACACAGTTTCTGCAACAACTCCTAATCGTCTTAACTTTCTTACGAAAAAACAAAATAGTAATCAACTCCCAATTCTCTTTCGCATATATAACACACCCCAAAAAATTCCAACCCACCATTCCAATCAGTAACAAAACATAGGTAACTACACTATGCATGAGGCACACACTATCAAACAACAACCATAAAAACTAGTTGCACTTGTCTGAAAATATATAAATTAATATGGCAACAAAGTGGCTGAAAGCAAGATACTAGATGCACAAGATTTCTTACCCTTTGACATAGAATTGTAGAAGCCCAAATTCATGTCTTGCAAGTTGCTAGTTGCGACACTTGCAACTTCAAAAGAACCTTGTCTTTTTGGCTTGTAACACACTATATCATGATCAAATGCAAAGAACTCAACAATTACTTAGAACAAAAGAACTCAATTAAAACTCCTTGCAATCTATAAAAGCTCCCGCAAAAAATCATGTCATACAGTACACAAAAAGCCCTTCAAAATTTAGTGATTGTACTAAATTTAAAGAAGAATCAGAAGTGAATAATCTATATATATATATATTTATTAAAATATGTTTATATATTGTATAATAAATACATATACATATTCTCTGGCCCACAACTTTAAATGTCTGCAAACAACAATTGATATAGTGGCAAGCTTTGGAAACCGAAATCGTCTCAGAACTTTAACACTCATACATGCACTTGCTCCAACCATCTGCTACAACTGCATATTTAAATTCTTATCATCACCCTAACAATAAAATCTTATTTTAAAGTATCAATTGGAAGACATGAAAAAAATTAAATTGCTTGCAACAAATTTAAACAATAGAAAAAAAAAAAGAAATTTTTGGTTAACAGAAAAACAAAATGGCAATGAGCGCAAAATAACAATCCTACACTTTATAATAAAAGTTACTTTCTACTTCATTTTATTTAATAATAAATTATAAGTTGATATTTATATAACAAATAACTCATTTGGAAATAAAATAATAAATTATAATTTTCATTTTATTTAATAATAAATTATAATTTGATATTTACATAACAAATAACTAATTGGAAATAAATAGTTGATTGGCATTGATAAAAGATTGTAAAAACTGTTGCCAATCTTTAACGACTGCTATTAACCCTATAAAAGAAGGGAACTGGGAGAAAGAAACCTTAGCGGTGATGCCCACCGCAGACCGAATCCCTCAGCCTTTATCATAGAGGCAGAAGCGCCACACAAAACCCCAAAAGAATCGCAGATCGAATCCCTCTGCCTACATTTTAGAGGGAAAAGCGGCACATCAAAACCCCAATCAAGAATACCCAACAAGGACCTGAAGTGGCGATACCCACCGCATATCGAACCCTTCCGCCTTTATTTTCGGGGAAAGTATCACACAAAACCCCAAGAGAAGAATAATACTCAACAACCCCAAGCTCTGCCTTTGTTTGCAGCCATGGCGGACAAGAAGCGACGGCGCTCAGAAACGGGCGAAGAAAATGACGAAGTGTCGGCCCGTAACGACCAGTCGCGGGCGGCTCTGGCCTTCAAGAAGCGCCTGAAGCCGGACGGCGTGATCCTGGCCTCCATCCAGGAGTTCTCCGAGAACACCCAGGGTGAGAAGCCGGAGACTCGAACCCTGTCCGACCTCAACCTCCCGCACGCCTGCCGCGAGGTCATCGACTTGGACGGGGGCGCCGTGGAGCACGAGATCGAGAAGACGATTCTCCAGGCCGCGCGTTCGATCCTCGCCGGCAACGGTTTCGGCTACAGCGTCCCCGCCCGCGGTAACGCCAACCAGCTGTACGTTCCTGAGCTTGATCGCATCGTTCTCAAGGACAAGTCCTCCTTCCGCCAGTTCGCCAACGTGTCCAGCGTCAGGAAGACCTCCATTACCACTAGGATTCTCCAGCTCGTCCACCAGCTCTGCCTGAAGCAAATCCATGTCACGAAGCGTGACCTTTTCTACACCGACGTGAAGCTCTTCCAGGACCAGGGCCAGTCCGATGGCGTCCTCGACGATGTTTCTTGCATGCTCGGCTGCACCAGGTCGAGTCTCAATGTTGTGGCCTCCGAAAAGGGCGTCGTTGTCGGCCGCCTCATCTTTTCCGACAACGGCGACCGGATCGACTGCACGAAGATGGGCGTCGGAGGTAAGGCCATACCGCCCAACATCGACCGTGTAGGCGACATGGAGAGCGACGCCCTCTTCATTCTCCTCGTCGAAAAGGACGCCGCCTTCATGAGGCTCGCCGAAGACCGCTTCTATAACCGGTTTCCCTGCGTCATAATTACTGCCAAAGGTCAACCGGATGTTGCCACCAGGCTCTTCTTGAAGAAGATGAAGACGGAATTGAAGCTTCCGGTTCTTGCACTGGTCGACAGCGATCCCTACGGTTTAAAGATCCTGTCGGTTTACATGTGCGGCTCCAAGAATATGTCGTACGACAGTTCGAATCTCACCACGCCTGATATCAAGTGGCTGGGGATTCGGCCGTCCGACCTCGACAAGTACCATATTCCCGAGCAGTGCCGGTTGCCCATGACGGAGCAGGATATCAAGACGGGGAAAGACTTGCTCGAGGAGGATTTCGTGAAGAAGAATCCCGGGTGGGTGGAAGAGCTGACTATGATGGTGAAGACCAAACACAAGGCTGAAATTCAGGCTTTGAGTTCTTTTGGGTTTCAGTACCTTTCGGAGGTTTATTTGCCTCTGAAGCTTCAACAGAGGGACTGGATATGATGATTGCTGGATAAAGTACCATCCCTTATTAACACCTTTTACATGCGTGGTAAGCTTTGGCGGCAAAAATGGGTTTAAACTTTTAAATATTTTTTTCGGCATTTTCTTTTCTCTTCAATGTACATCTCAAGGCATGCAAAATCTTGTGTTAGAAGTGGCTCTGCATCCCCCTTTAACCTTTTAAAGGCACCAACTGAAACTATGGGGTCTTTTTATCTTTCCATATCGTTCTAGAATCGGAGGCCTTTCTAGAGGCGAGTATTGAATACTTTGTTCTTTCTTTTGGTGGATATGGATTCTTGTATTCCAGATGCCATATCAATGAAAATCATCGAATGTTAACTTTTCTCTTTTCAATTTGAGATACAGCGTTAGGATTTTGGGTCTCTTCCTTGAAGAATCCATGTCATAATTTTCGTTATCCAATCTGCACTGCCATGCCAACATAGTATGGGTTCTGTTTCATAAAGAAAATGGTATAAATCTCCTCTTTTAGTTCGAATGTGATCTAGATTTGGTCGAGGGCTTCGTGACTATCAAGATTTCAAACTTCAAATGTGCATTTTACAAAATAAAATAAAATTATAAACTAGAGTTGTGCAGAGCAGTCTCAGGACGAAGGATTATAGCGGGTGAGGTATGGGCTTCAGATTAGCTAGTTTGCTCTGTTATTGGCTTTGAGTTTGAACATAACAAGTATGATGCACACAAACCTTCTTTTGATCTGCTTTTTGTTCTAAAATCATGTTTGACTGGGGTTTGTGGGAACATTTGAATCACTCTATAGGGTTTTGTAGGGGTTTATATTGACCATGAACTTGTATAAGAGATTTTGTAAACTTTAGCATCAGACCTGTGCCACAGTACTACCTTGAACTTCCATGTAATCTCTAACACTTAATGTGTTCCATAAAAATAAAACTTATGGAACAAATGAAATATATCATTGTCAAAAAGAGTATTGAAACAGGGACAACAAGTGTTTGAGCATTAATGTTTAATGGCAAGTCCTGAGTTTATTTTCTTTCATTTCTTTATTAACTCTTAACTTCTAGCTACTGCTTATTTAAAGATAGAAAAAAGTAGCTAAAATGTGCGAAAAATGCATAGATGAATAGTTTTAGCATTAGAAATCAATCCATAAGGAATTTGAATATATGCTCAAGGAAAAGTTAATTATTTGCTTTTAGGTGTCAAGGGATAAAAATTAATGGAAATTTGCTTTGGTTGATTTATCTTGGCAATATTTACTCCTTGTCTAGTTTATATCATGATGTTGTCCAGTTTGGTACGGCAAGCTTTTGGTGACTGTATTTCATAATGTGTAATAAGGTTCAGCTCTTTCAAGGAAGAAACAATTTAATTCTCTTATTTCTTTGAAAATGCTTCAAAAAATCTCTCATTTTGAATTATGGGTAAGACTCAAAAGATGTTATTGTCATGATAAATTGTAAACAATATCTGGAATACCAAATGGGCTGTCTTTTGCCTTCCTCGTTCTTACAACATTGGAATGTGAGGGTGGAGTGTTTGACCAGAGTGAAAATATCACTGGGTCATCCAAGTACTCCTAAACAAAACTCCCTCTGGCTCTTCTGTTGAGCTGGGTTAGTTAATTCGTTCTCGAGTTCGACTCTCTTTGCATGTCAAGTCAAACATGCGATAATGTGGATCAGACCTCCAAGAGTGCGGGTCAGACCCTGACATGCAAGTACTTGCAGGTTATTCAATGTCTCACAAGCTCAACTTGTAGTTGGCTGGAAAATCTCACTGACACTGAATATAAATGCTAAAAAGGAAAAGAAAAGATCTCACTTTGAACTATTTCTACCAATGTTGCAAACATTGCGTCCGCAAATATATTGCTGAGGGTCCAGAAAACAACTTATCGGCAACATTGGGGAAATATTGGAAAATATTGACCAACTTAAAAAATACAAAAAAAATTCTTTTTTTTTTTGAACATCTAAAGAAATCCCTTATTATGGGCAAATGTCATAGTGAGTAACCCCTTTGTTCTTAATCCACTGCTCTCCCTCTTCAAACTGAGCGAAAAATCCAAAATTGTCTTGACTCAGCTGATATTTTCAATTTTCAGGCGAAATTTGCCGATATAATGCAATATTTTCAAAATTGGAAAAATTGTGATTCTTTCCAGTGATATTGTTGCCAAGCTGAGAGAATCGTGATATATTGTGATGTTGATGATATATAGCCAATAGTTGAAACACTGATTTCTACTGCCGAGTTTATCAAAATTTTGCCAGTCTGACTTGAATTCTTACACTGCCTTTTCCAACATTGGGTTTGACCAAGTAATCTTTTAAAAAGAAGAAGATTTTCAACTATTGGTTTCAAATTTTTCTTCCCAGAAGATTCAAACTTAATTTAAAGAGAGGGATCGAGCAACGCACTCTGTTGTTCAATGCCTTAGTGAGCAATATTCAGCTGATGAAAGAAAATTTCATATTTTCTCAATAAAGAGCTTGCGAATCTTTGCTGTTCTAGTTTTTCTATTATTCACAATTTGATCCTGGATCAAATTCACTACAAGTGGGTTTCTTGATGACCTTATGAATTCGCTGTGCTATATGAGCACACATTTCTATGGCAGATGCTGCTAATAATGGTAAATATGTGTCAGTTCAATCTCTGGATTCATTGAAGTCTGGCCCTGTCCTTACATGAGTTGGCTCATTCTACGCCTTTTTAAAGGTCAGAAAGAATGGTCTTGTAAGCTTTGTGGTAGTGTGAAATTATTGTCTACTTCCAGAATTCCATTTGCCAAGGAAAACTTTATAGAGCAGCATAGTGTATTTTTCCAATTTATGCGGAATAGTGATTTGGCTTTACCTGTTAATGTATCAGACTCTTTGATCAATGCTATACATTCTCCTTTTTTATTTAGGAGAGCTGGGATCCTTTGCTCTTATGCTCTCATGAGGATCATACAGCTGGCACCCTCTGTCCTGGCCATTCCATGGAGGGACATCATCTGCCAGTTAATCGGGCCTTACTCCAATGAGGAACCTGCCACTTGGTCTGACTTGTCCTTGGCAGCCAGCTCCAGCAGGCCTTGACATCCTCTCTTTGGCCCAGAATCAGGAGTTTCAAAGTTTTTATAGCTTTTTTGTTGTACTGGCACTTTACCGTGTACTTTCTATTGACTAGACATTTCTTCCCATTGCTAGTCACTTATATCTTTGTTTTTTTCTGCTTCTAGAATCGATGTAGGTGTTGTTTTCACACTCCCACTTTGTATTTATACTGGATGTATTCTTTTAGTTCCATTAACCTACTGTTGTGGTCATTCATTCGACATTAGTAAGATTAGATTATCTTATCTTATCATATTACAATTTATTGACATATTTGCCAGTCCATCTGTTATTAATATACATTGAAACTTAGGCTTTTTATTTATGGTATACTCGCTTCTTCAGCAATTATTTTAAACAGTCCCAGATACCCAGTGTTTATGTTTATTATGCTTTGTGTCAATGGTAGTTGGACTTGTAGAGCGTGTTTAAATCTGTCATGAAGTATTGGAAAGGGTGACCGTCTATCTTGGTATCTATATCTCCTCTTGTTTGTTTTCAAGGACTTATAAGTTCTAGTGAACCCCTCTACCCAGAGAAGTTTAGATTTATAAGTGCTACAAGCAGCTGCACCCTACATAGACCTCTATGGAAGTCTTAGTCAGTAGAGAAAGATAGTTTACTTGCTCACAGTGTTTCTCCTAGTGACTTTTATAGAAAGGGCTGTGAAGGTCACAAATAATAATGTAGATGGTATTGCCTTTGTTTTCCTGAGCTCTTCCTGATTCATCATATATGCATTAAGAAGTTAGGCAGAGACTCTTCCTTGCGTCTAATTTATTAATATATTTTATTTGCTGTGACTACTACCTTTGTCAAGCAGAATATTTAGAGCAGGCATATATTGCGGTAGCGTTCACTGCACTAATAATTGGCAGTTCATTATTGGCTATACCATTGCAGAATGTAAAGCCTCTGTAGAGCCTGGTTATTTTCAGGACTCAAAATAATTAAAAGTTTTCTAAAATCTCCTATTTTATTAACTAAAATTTAGTTCATAATAATTTAGTTTAGAATTTCTTTCATGATTTTCTCATACTGGGAATAAACCAAGAATAAACAGTAACAACATGATAATGATAACAACAGAATAACATCAACATCAACAACATAATAATGATAACAACATCATAATACAAGATAAAATGCACAAAATACATACCTCTACCCTGTAGATTAGTTGATTTAGTTCTCTGGTTCTTGAGCTTGCCAAACTGTCCAACTGAATATTAACCTCCCAGCCAACTAGGAACAACCTCTATCTCCACGAATCCTTACGGTTTCCTGGCCCCTGAGTTCAAAATTCCTAGCAACAACAGTGTCCTGTGAGAGTTTTTCGAAAACTATTCTTCCAATTTCCTCCTCCTCGATCTTTCATCAATTCTCAAACAAAAAATCGGATCCCCCTTCCAAGCCCTCCCCTTCTTTCTTATCCTCCTCTCTCAAATCCCCCTCATTAATTCTCCAACAACCTTATCCCCCCATTAATTACTTTACCCACCTTTTAATAATAAAATAATAAAAGACTCATTAATACATTTTAATAATTAATTAAATTTAAATTAAAAACTATAATAAAATTAATCAATTTGGGTTGTTACATACACCCACCCTTCAAAAAACTTCGTTCCGAAGTTGGAGTAATTTACAATACAAGGGTAATGACACACGATTCATACATCCGCAACAAATAATCAACATCATCAATTTAAAACACTTATACATACTAGTGTACATGTGCAAGGCATACATGTGTAGCTAGAACATACATGACTCGTACATGTACTAACACATACATGACTCGTACATGTACTAATAAAAATAATTATCACACCTAAAGTAATTTTTGTATGCGTCCAATCCAATCAATGAGACCATTCATTACATAAAAGATAGTAAACTATTTAAAATGTTCACGAAATTCTTCAATTACAATAATTTAGCACAAACAACATTCACTTAGATAATTGTAGTTTATGTCAACGTTTCGGATCCATATCAGGATCCATTATCAGGACAAGATGCCTGGGTTTAATTGTGAGAATAGATGGTTATAAATACGTAAGTTAGGTATTTATAACCATCTCTTCTCACAATTAAAGATAGTAAACAATTAACCATTCATTACATAAAAGATAGTGAACTATTTAAAATGTTCACGAAATTCTTCAATTACAATAATTTAGCACAAACAACATTCACTTAGATAATTGTAGTTTATGTCAACGTTTCGGATCCATATCAGGATCCATCATCAGGACAAGATGCCTGGGTTTAATTGTGAGAAGAGATGGTTATAAATACCTAAGTTAGGTATTTATAACCATCTCTTCTCACAATTAAACCCAAGCATCTTGTCCTGATGATGGATCTTGATATGGAGTTTGAAACGTCGACATTCCATTGACAGGACCGTGGTCTCTCCGAATTCCCCTGAAAACACTCCTCACTACAGAAATCTCAACAATCAAATTGTAGTTTAGTTAAGTAAATATAAACATACATATATACATATATATTTTTTTCTTCAAAAAGAGGAAATCAAAAAAATCTTCTTTAAGGCAAAATCCCCACACACTCTCAACTACTTCTATTCATCCTTCCTCCCTAACTTACTTCCATCTTCCATCCCTATCCTTCCTCTGCTGGACTATCTTGGAGCGTTAACTATATTGACCTAACTCCAAATAGAACCCGTAAGCGGAAGTGTCAACTCTCTTGACCAAACTTCCCCAGCATGCAATTGACAGTCATCATTACACGTCGAGGAGAGTGTGAGCTAACACCGTCCTCCCATGACTCCAACTTTCAGAGGATACATGGTGGGAAATGCCTCCACCCCTCCTAATAAGACTAGGGTCCACACCCTACCATGGAACATACAGTGGCACTGTGTTGTGGAGAATTTTGTCATCGTATATTCAATTTTAGGCAGTCTCACCACCTGAAAAACCTACACTGGTCCATATATCATAGCAATGCATTCGAATCAACATAATTTCACAGACAAAGATTCTTACCATATTGTTTCTCGGTTAGTGTTCACGACATCAATCTTTTATTATCATTATCCTTTGGCTATTTCATAGCCCATTGACTTGCAGATTAGTCTATAACACAAACCCATACATATCTATGTATTATCATCATGTAAATGCATTTAACCATAATCTCAATTCGTTATCCACGTACCAACAACTTTAAATGTCAAAATTTTCAAGTTTAGAAATAGATTGCATAATATCCATCATAATTCAAATAACGTTAAACATTCATAGAATTGACATTCACATAGGTTCATACGTCTTAAAAGTTCAAGTGTATCATTAATAGTTTCACAGTGAATAGAAAATAAATGTGATTAGGCCTTAGGTAATTCTAGCTATCCAAGTCAAAAGGTGGCATTACATACACCCAACCTTGGGAAAACATATTCCCGAGGTGGTAAAAAAAGTGAGGGATGATCTCGTCGTAATGTCTCGGCATCCTCCCAAGTAGCAGATCCTGGGCTATACTTGTCCCACTAGATAGATCTTAACTTGGTCTACTAGACGGTTCCTGAGCTGTTGGACCCTACGGTCCAATATACGTAACGGTACGGTTCTATCGTGAGGGTACCTGCGTCCGATACCTGCAATTCCTTCCAATTCAGTTTATGAGATTCGTTGACAACATAATGACGTAGAACAAATACATGAAAAACATTATGAGTTTTATGTAAGTGGGGTGGCAGTACGAGACGATAGGCAATGGGTCCAATTCTCTCTTATGAGTTTTATGTAAGTGGGGTGGCAGTACGAGACGATAGGCAATGGGTCCAATTCTCTCTTGGATTTTTAACGGTCCTATAAATTGAGGCGACAACTTTGTCCCCTTCCTGAACCGAATGGTACTCTTATTAGGCCTGATACGAATGAAAACTCGATCTCCCACTTTATAACTTCGGTCAGTCCTATGTGCATCAACATAACTTTTCTGTCTATCCTGTGCTTTCTTTAGTCGCTGCCTAATCTGAATCACTTGTTCCTCCATCTCTTGAATCAATTCTGGCCCAACTGTCATTCGGTCTTCTAACCTTTCCCAACTCAACGGTGTCTTGCATGGCCTTCCATACAGAGCTTCATAGGGTGGCATTCCAATGGAGCTATGAAAACTGTTATTGTAGGCGAACTCTACCAAAGGTAGGTACTTCTCCCAATGGGTTTGATTATCCATAACATACATCTTAAGCATGTCTTCCATAACTTGATTTACTCTCTCAGTCTGCCCATCTGTTTCAGGATGATAAGCTGTGCTTAAGTTCAACCGAGTCCCCAACGCTGACTGCAAACTTGTCCAAAACCTCGAAGTGAATCGGGAGTCCTTATCTGAAATGATCTTCTTGGGTAACCCGTGCAAACAAATGACCTCACTTATAAACATGCATGTCACATCAGTGACATCATAAGTGTCTCTAACTGGAATAAAATGAGCACTCTTGGTCAACTTATCAAATATCACAAGAATGACATTGTGTCTATGCGATGTGAGCGACAATCCCACAACAAAATCCATAGAAATGACTTCCCATTTGGACATAGGAACATCATGCGGTTGTAGGAGACCTGGCAGGTGGTGGTGGTCAACCTTCACTTGTTGACACTCTAGGCACTTGGTGACGAAATGGACTACATCACGCTTCATGCCTACCCAAAAGAAAAACTTCTTCATGTCTGCGTACATTTTTTTCACACTTGGATGTGCACAATAAAGTGCTCTATGGGCTTCCTTGAGTATGACACTTCGAATATCCCCACCTTTGGGGATGTACATCCTTCCTTGATATCTTAAGAATCCATCTACTTCCAGGCTATATTCTTCATACTTTGGATCGAATTGCCTTCCACTCTGGAGGGTTGAAGTAACCTTTAAATACCAACTATCTCCAATAAGTTGCCACAACACACGCTCCCTCAGATTAACTTTTAAGGGTACCAAGGAAAAGACACGTGGTCTCCTGCTCAAGGCATCCACGACCACATTCTCCTTTCCTTTGATGTGCGAAATTCCAAAATCGTACTCACTCATAAACTCACTCCATCGCCTCTGCCTGGCATTGAGATCCCTTTGAGTGAAGAGATGCTTTAAGTTTTCATGGTCTGTTTTGAGCTCAAAGTTTTGCCCCACAAGATAGTGCCTCCAAAGTTTCAGAGCTAGCATTACAACTGCCAACTCTATATCATGAGTAGCGTAAAGCTCCTCATGTTGCTTCAACTTCCTTGATGCATACACTATCATCCTCAATCCTGCATTAACACGACCCCCAACCCTTGCTTCAAGGCATCCGTGCAGACTGTGAAGTCTTTTTCCATATCCAACACTCGTAGAATTGGTGCACTAGTTAGTAACCTCTTAAGCTTGATGAATGCAATATTGCATTCTTCTGTCCATTCATACCTGACCCCCTTGCGCTGCAAAGTAGTGATGGGTTTCGCTATTTTAGAGAACCCTTCCACAAATCTCTGATAATAATTCGCTAGCCCCATGAAGCTTCTTACCTCATGAGCACTTTTCGGCACTGACCATTCCATAATGGCCTTTACCTTTTCTGGGTCCACAAAGATTCCTTCACCGGAAAAGATATGACCTAAATAGTGAATTTCTTTTTGGAAGAAAGAACACTTCGACAACTTACCATACAATTTGTTCTCTCTAAGGCGTGACAACACCACTCACAAGTGTTCCTCATGCTCTCTTTCATTCTTGGAATAGATGAGGATATCATCCAGAAAGACCTGTACAAAGCGGTTTGAGTACTTTCGGAATACACCATTCGTGAGGCTCATGAACACTGCGCATTGGTCAAACCAAAAGGTACTACAACGAACGTCTAATGCCCAAACTGAGTTCGAAATGCAGTTTTAGGAATATCACCTTCCTTAATTCTTAACTGGTGATACCCTGATCGTAGATCAATTTTTGAGAACACTGTTGCTCCTTTCATCTGATCAAAGAAATCATTTATCTTTGGCATTAGGTACCTATTTTTCACTGTAGCACGGTTCAAGTCCTTGTAATCTATACATAGTTGTAAGTAAGCATCCTTCTTCCTGACAAAAATTACTGGTGCACCCCAAGGTGAGACACTAGGCCTTATTAGACCTAAGTAAAGTAATTCCTTCAACTGCATCTGCAACTCACAAAGTTTCGGCGCTGTCATCCTATACGGTGTCTTGGAAATTGGCTCCGCACCAGGTTTTAGCTCGATGGTAAAATCAAACTCCCTCTCAGGAGGTATAACCCTAACAACTTTTTCGGAAAAAACATCCTTAAACTCCGACAATACAGGATACTGATCCAAGGAGGATCCTTTCCCTTCATTGACTGCTTCCACTACATATAATCGACAACCTTGCCTCATGCAACGTTTAACCTTCACAGTCGAGATAAAGCGTAGAGACACTTTCCTATGTACATCGTGGATCTCTACTGACCTTTCTTCATCGTCAATACAAAGCACCATTTTTGCGAAACAATCAACCATAGCTCGATGGGATTCTAACCAATCCATTATGATGATTAGGTCATACGTCCCGAGAGCAGTGACGTACACCTTCAACCTAGTAGTACACACTCCCAGGTCTACTAGACAATTATCAACGTTAGGTCCTACCTCTTGTTTTTCCCTCGAAGCCATCTCGACTTGTTTAAAGTCATTGTGCTTGTAGGCTGCCAACTCACACTTTTATAATGCACAAGGTGAAATGAAACTATCTGTAGCACCATAATCAAATAAAATTTTAACATTGACATGATTTAGCGTACCTGACGACTCCACCACCGTGGATTGATGTTCTGTCTGGCGATTATTAACTGCTGCATAAATCTGGTGGCTACCACTTGTTCTTCCCATCGGGGCCTTTCCTTTTCTATGCACAAATATTGTTTGTGACTCTGGGCAGTCACGCTGGTAATGGGGTTCTCCACACCCCCAATAAGTAACACGAGATGGAACCTACGCACTGCCCTGTGACGGTCTCTAAAATGAGTTCCTTCTCCTGGAGCCCATGCCCCTACTTGCTGCTCCCTGAGAAGGTCGTGGACCTGTCTGCGTCGTTGGCGATGAGTGGGATGCTGCACTTGCTGCCATTGAAATACATGTAGCAACTGCTCTAGGTGCGACTCTATTGCCATAAGGAGGTGGCCTAGAGCTTCCTCCCCTAGAGAAGGTCCTAGGGGCCTTTCCCACGAATCTAGGATGTTGTGGAAAGGTTGATCTCATACCTCCATTTAAGCTCATATGCTCCTCTGTGTAACGAGCATTTTCAACTGCTTCGACTACTGACAATGGTTTCCACATCCGTACCATGGCCCTTATCTTATGGTTTAACCCATACACAAAACGTTCTGCCTTTCGTTGATCGATATCCATGTACGAGACATATTTTACCAACTCCATGAACCTGATGTCGTACTCTTCCACGGTCTTGTTTCCCTGAACTAGAGCATGAAATGCTCCTACCTGTTGTTCCTCGTAGTATGCAGGCAAATATTTCCTTCGAAACCTTTCCTCAAAAAGCTCCCATGAGACGGTGTCTGGGGTAAGTTGCGACTGTCTCTCCAGGTTACCCCACCAGTTCAAGGCACTGTCCCTCAACTGAAAGATCGTTATTTTCGCCTTTGATGTGGAAGCATAGTCTCTTAAGGCGAAGCATCGTGTCATTCCTTCCAACCATGCCTCCGCACGTTCACTTGCACGACCCACAACAAGCTCTGAGAGTTTGATCTTTTGTAGTTCTCTGGTGATGTCCCCTGGTGGAGGCCCTCCCTCTGAGTCCCTTGACGCTTTAGGGTTACCCACTCTAGATGGTGGGGCTTCCACTTCGACATCTGCTGACTGTCGTCCCTTTAATGTCTCATTAATAGCCTCCAAAGAGCGCAAAATGAGAGCTAATTTAGGCAATGGTGGTGGCAACGTCGACGTTGGCGGTCCTTGCGACGATGCCCCTCGGTCTGGATTTCCTCGAGTCCTAACCATCTTGAATAACTTAATCTGCATCAAACCAAATGCTTATCAGGGAAGAGTTTAAGGTAGTTCACATTCGCTCAACTTATACTTGCAAACATAGGGTTAGGCGTAAGTGTTTTTTTTACTTGTTTGTAAACATACATTATTCTCTTTAGGGTAAGTGGCTAAAGGTCGGGGTCGAAAGCATCTAAGCTTGGTATCTTTCTATCTTTCTTACCTTGCTAGCACTGTGGTATCCTCGCCCCTTACTCTAACTGGCTTTCTTATTTAAGTGTCTGACCCTTCCATAAATCTCTTTATACTCTTATAGAGCTTATTTCTTTGTGTAATCAGTCTCTTATAATTGGTCATAAATTCTCCCCCTTAATCCCATTAATTAACATTTTATTGTTAATATTAATCATCATTATATTAACATTTCTTAATCTTTATGTAGCAAATTATTAATTCCCTCTTTTTTTTATACAATTAATTAATTAATTAATTAAATGACCAATTAATTAACAATCATTACTTACCTTAATTATCTAGAGGTTTTCGTTCCATTCTGGAAGTATCCAGGATTCCCAAGCCATTTTCGAAGAATTGAGGTTCGTAATGTGCCCCCCCCCCTTTTTTTATACCTGTCTCGGCAACTTATATTGGAATCATTTACAGGTCAAACATCTTTTGACCTCCATTAA
>JZKD02S1674618.1:75780-93863 GCA_000966675.3 Picea glauca | reverse complement strand
GAAACAAAAACAAATTATATTATGTATGATTGGTTTAGAACTATGACATGACTAATATTGATCTTATTTCCGAGGGCATTGGGTTTCGGTCTTGGTGTTAATGCGTCGACAGTGGTTCATTAAGTTCGATTTGTTGAGTGGGTGCTACGAGACTGTGGAGCAATGGTAAGACATGCAGGCTTGATTATGGATAGTACCCAAATCAACAATATTAAATCAACATTTATTATCCAGAGAAGCCTGCGGGACTTTCGAACAATCTAGGTTTGTGGGAAGGCGTGCAATATTGATTGGCATTAAATCAGAATCAACAACATTAAGGCTGAATTGATTATCCAGATAAGCTTGCTGCCCTATACCGCCGTCCTTGAGTCTGCTTTGATTATCCAGGTGTTCACGCGTACCTATTTTAGTTAACACGCGTACTTGTTGTAGTTAATGGGTATTTGTACTCGAATTAACACAATTATACTGTCAAACTTAACAAAGTTTTCCTTCTCGTCTAGCAGTCTCGTTTCCATCCAAGCCTGTGCTCGAGGGTCGCCATCCTGATCTTACTATCTCGTTCCTCTCCAGCCATTGCAAGCCAAACGATGGATCTTGCTTTCGGATCCCTGGAAGTCCTCTTACTGTCCCTCTGTTGCCTGCTTTGGTACCCTCGGTCGCATGATGGGCTTGCAAGGACACTTGTAGCAACCTACAAGTGAAATACCCGTTCGGAACAGGCCCTAGCTGCGGGGATCTGCGATTCCAGAACTCAGTAAGTTGCGTGAACTAGAAGCGATGGAGTGGCTCGACTTTTGGTTCTCACAACTCTTAGACCTGGGTGGCTTGGTCTGCGTTGGCAGTAGAACCCCAACTCATGGCTTAGCTCTGTTCACTCGTGGCTTAGAACGTCGAAGGTGGGGATTGGATCATTCATGGCTTCTCCTTGGGATGCGTTGTGCACATAATGCTTTGTCGTGGGCTCTCCCCTTGACATCCGATGCTTGAGAATGGGACTCGGTCATGACTTCGAGTGGGGATTTGGTTTAAAAAGGAGGTTTGGGTGCAATGTGCTCCCCGTGGGCTCCTCACTTCATGGCTCAGTGCTTTGTCTCGGTCTTGAGCTCGGGCTTTGATGCATTGTGCACATGCCATGGACCCGTGGCTTCCCTGTGGGTACTCTCTGGTGCTTAACACTTGGATGGGGAGTGCAAAATTCGATTTTGCGTTCGCCCAGAAAAAAATTCGATCCTCTACACTTCGACTCTGCATTCACCCAGACTATGAGAGGAGTTTGATTGCCTTGTGGGGCAAGCTCGTAGCAGAGATTCTAATGTAAAACTAGGATATTGCTCTTGAAGAGCTTAATCGATTGAAAGAAATTATTGATTCTAAGGTTTTCTTTAGTTCCACTGTCTATTTATGTATGCTTGTTTTCTATATTGCCTTTTTTTTTTTAAACTAAAGCCTGTTTACGGATAACGAAATTTTGTATCACCCCTCAATCGATTGCAAAATCGGACATGGTTGGTGCATTGGAGTCTCTTTATATTCTTCTATCATGAGAATGGCAGGAATGGGATCATAGATCTCTTTTTCCAAGAGATGCTAGTAATGGCTTAGTTCTTTGATTATTTCCTATTAATCTATCTCTTAGTACTTATATTACTAGTCTCGCAGTGGAGATTTCATTGTTGTTTACAGGTTTGTCAAATGTTTAGATTGATTGCCTAGCATGTTCGTAGGTTTCTCTTGTAGTTTTCGGATCGCTGATACTTCCATAACCATCAGTCACGAATTCTTCTTGATAGATGGCAAACGGGCTAATTGCAATCTTGCTTCATTGGGCACCAGCAGGAATCAGATGTTACATTTAAGTCTGATTTCCATGGGTAATGGCCCAGATCTATTGAGAATTTAAAGCACATGAAGTTTTGAATTTATGTAGGACAGGGCTCAAGTTGGCACAAAGACAAAATCCCAGTGTTGTGGGTGGTCAAGCTCGGGTTTCAGTTTTGAAACCGGGCTCTGATACCATGTGTAAAGCCTCTGTAGAGCCTGGTTATTTTTAGGGCTCAAAATAATTAAAAGTTTTTCTAAAATCTCCTATTTTATTGACTAAAATTTAGTTCAGAATAATTTAGTTTAGAATTTCTTTCATGATTTTCTCATACTGGGAATAAACCAGGAATAAACAGTAACAACATAATAATGATAACAACAGAATAACATCAGCAGCAACAACATAATAATGATAACAACAACATAATACAGCATAAAATGCACAAAATACGTACCTCTACCTGTAGATTAGTTGATTTAGTCCCTGGTTCTCTGGTTCATGAGCTTGCCAAACTGCCAAACTAAATATTAACCTTCCAGCCAACCAGGAACAACCTCTCTGGCTCCCTAGCTCCAGCAATCCTTGCGGTTTCTTGGCCCCCGAGCCCAAAATTCCCAGCAACAACAGTGCCTTGTGAGAGTTTTTCCAAAGCAATTTTTCCAGTTTCCTCCTCCTCCTCTATCCTTCATCAATTCTCAAACAAAAAATCGAATTCCCCTTCCAAGTCTTCCCCTTCTTCCTTATCCTCCTCTCTCAAATCCCCCTCATTAATTCTCAACAACCTTATCCCCCCATTAATTCCCCAACAGCGTTATCCCCCCATTAATTACTTCACCCACCTTTTAATAATAAAATAATAAAAGACTCATTAATATATTTTAATAATTAATTAAATTTAAATTAAAAACTATGATAAAATTAATCAATTTGGGCTGTTACACAGAGTTATGTTGTAATTTCAGTTTGGGCTGGCTGCATTTGTTATTGCATACCACTGAAGGTTGTACTTCTAGCAGTGAAGAGTTTTGCCACATAGTGGCTTTAGACCTGGTCTTGGAATTGTTTTGTTGAATGTATGGAGAAACAACTTCTAGCTAATCTATGGGTTTGGTATTGTGCGTTGTTCTTATATGGACTGTGTAATGATGTTGTGTGGTAAGAATTATTTTTTGGTTGTTTAAGCTGTATTATAGATCTCCCCATGAATGGTGTTTTTGAAATTCTATTATGTAAGCTTTGGTATGGCTGCATCCTGGGGTTTGAAGCTTAATGTGGTGCATTGTATGCATTGTGCAGATATAAGTCAATTGGTCATGTTGGTCACTTGATGCCTTTTAAGTTGTTTGGGTGCAGATGCATAAGAGATACTTAAAAGTGTATAATGGCCTGCCATATTGCAATGCTAGCAAGAAATATATTAAATAACTATCTCTACCTTGCCCAATCTTTGATTTAAATAGAAGTTTTAATGTTTCTATCAGTCTTGAGTTTCATTCCATTGATCTGCCACTTACTGTTCCATTGTCGACACTGTACCCAGGTCTTTGCAGTGTAGCTATTCAGCCACATCTTTTTACATGTATTTTAATTTTTTTCCCTGGAAAAATATACAGTAATAAAATTATGGCTATTAATAAGCATGTTGTTTTGATAGAGTAGAAATAAATGATAGATGTATTACAAAACAAACTGTCCTAACATTAAACAGGAGGCATGTAGTGGCAAGTCCCTGAAGGAGTGGAATGAATTTGCTTAGTTGGTAAGTAGAAAGTTTGTTCTCTCTAATTTTTATTAGTTGATGAAAATCAAAGTTGAAACACTTGCCTCAAAGAATTATCAAACTAAATGGAAGTTTAAATTTCAAAACAATGAATTTCTACTTATAAGGTTTACAAATCTTCACGTTAATCATTTGTTGCATCCAACCAGCATACATATATTTTAGTTACTAGTTGGGAAATATTTATGTCCAGAGAAAATTTTAGGGGCGAAATTTCGCCATTGGGCAAAATTTGAAGGGTTAAAATACTAATTGGGCGAAGTTTTTTTATGATAAAATTTTCTAATGTTTAGTCCAGACTCCACATATTATCCTTTATTTATAAACATTGTATGTGTTCGCCAAATTCTTTTTTTACCTAAATATTGATTTAGCCATTGATGTTTTGCCCCTCGTATGAACTTTTGCCCTAAATTTTTTTCCCATTTTCACTACACATTGTAGTTTACCCTCGAATTCCTTCTCATTGTAGTTCCCCCTGAGTTGTGATGTAGTTTGCCCTTGGAATATTGTAGCTTTCTTTGTATATACTATAGACTACAGTTTTCCCACAAATTATTTGAGTTCATCTTCATATGCACCTCAATTTTCCCTCAGATTATTTTGCATTGCATTTGGCACTCAGATTTGTGAGTTTTCTATGTGGATTTTTTAAACCTCTGTATTGTGAGTTTTGGAAGATTTACTCATTGATTTGCCGAGGATAATGAATTTCTTAAAACCTTAGAATTTGTTAAGTAGATGGAGGAATTAGGAATTGGTGTCAGATGTCGATATGCAATGACCTCTTTGAAGGTCTTTGTAAAAGGAATATGAATACTCACAAGCTCACATATCGTATCTTAATGCCAAATATTTCGTGCTAATTCTTAATGCGATGTTCTCAATGACTACTTTTCTTCTCTGTGATGAAGATATGTTGGATGTTGTCAATTGATTGTTGGAAGACATTGAGTTTTCAGTACAATTCTATTTATCTCTATATTATTCCATTTTAGAGTATTTTGTTAATGTTGGTAAGGCAGATGAGGCGTATTCTTGGCTATAGGACATGGTGAATAGACAAAGCTTGTTGATTGAAAAGACATCATGGATCTTCATGTTTACTCTGTGAAGGTTAATCATTATCATATTAGACTCTGTAAGATAGTTTCTCCAAATACCAATTCCCTTTTTGTTTTTATTGATGGTTTTGTTGGGGTGGGAAATTTGAATGTGGCACTAGGGATTTTCAATGACATTGTTGGGCTACATATTGTTCCCATCATTTAGATATATGATAGTTTGATTAATGAGATAACTCGAATGTGTTGGATGAAAGTATTCTGGTTTATATGAACAATGGAGGGATTAGCCCAACACATTATATTTATATACTCAAATTCCTAAATGCCTATGCAAAGCATAGAAGGTTCCTCGAGTTCTTGGCTTTATAAGTAGGCGAGGCTTCATAGATTTACCCTTTGATTGAAATAGTATACCTTACTTGTCATAAGGATTTGCAAGCATGGAAAATTAGTCAATGGTTTCAATTTTTAAAATGAAATGGTCTTGTTAGGCGTCCTCCTTGATATTAGTAGCAACAAATGGCCTATGAAGATTCGATCAAGTGGACCAAACACAATATTTCAATGAAATGCTAGATTATATTTGTGTTCCTAGTGTTGGAGCTTGCAACATTATAATAAATGGATTAGAAATGATGGCAGGGTACATGATGCTTAGGAAGTATGAAATTAAATCTTGGAGATGGGATATGCATTGAATGTGGTGATGTACAAAAGGTATCAAGAAAGGCTCTCTAAAAATGACTTATTAGTAGTGAAACACATATTCTTGTTCTGGTTGACTATGGTTTGTGTGCATTTTGACATTTTTCTAGTGAAACCCCTAAGGGTTTTGCTAATGTAGAGGGTCTTCAAGAGTCTGGTGTTCTTTATTAGAAAATCGAAAGATTCAGAGCATAAATAATAGAATATACCTAGATTTATTGCAAACATGCCAGATTAAAACAATAATAGGCAATAAAAGAACCATAATACCATAAAATGTTATACCTTTATTGACAAGAGTGCGTTCACTTGCCTCTTCGAGGGGGCAACCCCTAGACGAGCAAAGCTCCAATTATGATATACTTCACAAGACATCTCATTACATTGCTTCTACTTCTTTATATAGTTCTATCGACCTCCTAAGAACTTTCTAGTAGGTGGAACCTTCTAGTAAGTACTCTCACAATTATCGCTTTCATGCTATATCTAGTACATGGGCCTTATTTACTAGAGACGACCTCAATACATAACAATCTATCTATTTACTTAAGGGGGTTAGGGTAGGACCCTAACATGCCCTCCCCCTTGTAAAGCAACTTAGTCCTCAAGGCTGGAGATGAAGGAATTGTTGAAGGATCTCTATTGGTTCCCATTTATCATCCTCGGGCTATGTTTCCTTCCACTATATTAGGACCTCTTGGATGGTGCGCTAGCGAAGACGGTGCTGATCAACTTGATTATCCTTGAGAGTGCGGAAAATGTTGGCTCGAGTTGTGAGGGTTTTCTTTGCCTCTTGCACCTAAGAGATTCCTGGTAAGTAGGATAATACCGATGGTGGATTTTGGCCATAGATAGCCTCAAAGGGAGTCTTTCGAGTGGCGCCATGATATGTTGTATTATACCACCATTTTGCTAGAGGTAACCATTAGACCCATTGGGATTGTCACTTCACTTTGAAGTAAAGCACCGCAAATATGCTTCCAAGCACTTGTTGACAACTTCAGTTTGACCATCAATTTGGGGGTGATATATGGTGCTAAGATTCAATTGAGTGTCCACTAGAGCCAAAACAACTCTTGCCAAAAATTGCTGGTGAAGGTGGGGTCATGGTCTGTCTCAATAGATTGCGACATACCATGGAGATTAAAGATATTATCTATGAAAACTTGAGTGACCCTAGAGGCCTTAAGGGGGCGTTGTAGAGCACAAAAATGAGCATATTTGGAAAGGCGGTCAACCACAACTATGATGATAGATTTATTGCCAGATGTTGGTAACCCCACAATGAAGTCCTTAAAAATGTCAATCCATAAAATTGGCGGAATGGGTAAAGGTTGTAGTTCGCTTGGAGGTTTCACTCTCCCCTTTGTGTTGTTGGCAAACGTCACATTCTGCCATTGTCCTGCTTCATTCCTTCCCAAAAAATGTTTGATCCTTTCATATATTTTTTATGAAACCTTGAATAACTTGTTGTGGGAGAGGAATATAGTTTTGTTAACACTTGTTATTTAAATGTTGACTGCTTGGTCAAATAAAGATGCCCTTTATAGTGAAGCTCTTCATTTTTCCAGGTGCAACCCTGATATGCTTGGGTGCCATTTGAAGTTATTGGATTATGCTAGTAGTGTTGGCATCTGTTAACCATTTGTTGTGTATGCCATTCAACTAGTGGGCTACTATGAAGGAGAGTGAAAATAGGGACTCTTCCTCTTCATGCTTTCGAGAGAGAGTATTTGCTACCATATTCTTCTTGACCTTCTTATAGATTATATCTCATAGTCATATCCCAACATTTTGGTGACCCATTTTTGTTGCTCGAGGGAAGAAATCCTTTGCTCTAGGAATTAGTTTTGGTTGTGATGATCGGTTTTAATTTGGAAATGTTGCCTGAGTAGGTATGGATGCTAGATATCCACAACACACAATATAGCCATAATTTGCGTTTCATAAGTGGATTTTCCCAAGTGCCTCTCATATAGTTGTTTGCTGGTAGAAGCCAATGGTTGTCCCTCTTGCATGAGTACCGCTTTGATGCCTTTACCTGTGGCATCACATTCCAAGACAAAGGTCTTAGTAAAGTCGGGCAGAGCGAGTATTGGTGTTGTACACATAGCATTCTTCAAGTCCTGGAAAGCTTATTTTGCAGTGTCATTCGAACTGAAAGTATTTTTTCAAGCAAGGTTGTGAGGGGAGTTGCAATTTTACCATAGTTCCTTACGAGCTTTTTGTAATAACCAACGAGACCAAGAAAATCTCTTAAACTTTTAAGGGTTTTGGGGTGAGGGCAATCCTTCATTGTTGCAATTTTCTTTGGATCCACACGCACACCATCATGACTAACAATATGGCCCAAATATTCCACTTCAGAGACACCAAAGGCACATTTGGACCTCTTGAGAAAGAGTTGATGATCAACAAGTAATTGTAAGAATTGATCCACATGGGTGACATGGGCTTGCCAAAATTTAACGGTAGATCATGATGTCATAAAAAAAGACAAGGACAAACTGATGTAGAAAGGGTTGAAATATTTTTTTCATTAGACTTTGGAAGATGAAAGGCCAAGCGACATCATCGAGACCTCATAATGGTCTTCATGAGTGCGTAAAGCAGTTTTAGAAATATCTGCCTCCATCATGTGAATTTGGTGATAGCCTAAGCTAAGATTGAGTTTGGTGAAGAATTGAGTGCCTTCTTTCTTAAGGACCACAACGACCGGTGAAGAATAAGGGTTGGTACTAGGGTGGATAATGTCAACGGCTAGCAACTCATGAACCATATTTTCTATTTCCTTTTATTGGGCAAATGGATGGTGATACTTGTTGATGTTTTTGTAGCATCGAGAGGTATTCCCACACTGGCCTTGGTGTCGGGCATGTGGGAATCTTTGACGACATTGACATTGCATGTTTTGTTTTGGTGAAAACCCCTTGTATATTGAGTTGGGGCTTGGTTGGGGGTTCACAACAACATGTTGGGGCTTCACACCCACATGGAGGAATAAACTATTCTAATTTAATGTTGAGTTTAGTGGAGGACTCCTTAAAGTAAGTTAAGGGCTTCTAAACTCACTTTGGACTCCCATAAAAGCAGAGGCAATGTGAGGAGACATTGTGACATTATGGAGTTGGCATAAGTGAGTGAGCACTTGTGCCAAGGAGATTGGGAGGCAAAATTTCAACAAGAAAATTCTTCACTTTGGCATATTTGGCCTAAGGTTTCTGGACATTTTGTTTTCTGCTGAGGAAGGACAACCACATGTGTGGTACGGACAATCTATACGATATGTACAACTAACGTCGACAATTCGTATGTTGATGTCAATAGTCTGTACGACTGACGACAATAGGCTGTACAACATGTGATGTCAGCAACCAACAAGGTGATGTCAACATGGTACAACAACAGGTTTGCAAGTTGGAAGGGTTTTTCCAAAATTTGTTGAAAGTTGTAATTTTGGTAGGACTGTTTTGTCCTTAAAAATTCTCAATAATTTTTTTTACAGAACATAAATTTTGTGTCTCATGTGTATGGATGATTTCTCTCCGATCTTTATGTTTTCGCTATAATTTTTCTGTCACAATTTCAATGTAAAATTATTCAATGATAACAACCCTAGTTTACTGTTGGATGTCACTTGGAAGTAATTTTCAGATTTGAAATCGAGTGCATTGAATTGCACCCTAGTTGAAAATTTGACAATACTACATACATTAAGTGGGAGGTTACTTGGTATGAGTAGAATAGAATGATCATGCTCACTGCAAGAGGGTGGTAGTCCTTGGGGAGGTTCAAAGATGGATTGGTGGTTGGCCAAGACTAATCGTATGTCGGGATGAATGGGTTGAGAAGGTGTCTCAAATGTTTGAATGGCATGGAATTGAGCCACAATGCTTGAATGCCCTTTTTTAATAAGCTTTTCCATATGGTGGGAGGTGATGATCTCTATCCTTTGAAAGTGTAGCTATGTTCCTCCTGTTGGAAAATCATGAATAACTTATCGAAGTCCATGGTGATGGGACCTAATGTTTATAACTATTTAACACCCAAGACAATGTTGTAGCCACCCATTTCAATGGCAAACATGTGGGTTTTCAAGGAATAATCACCCATTTGAAGCCTCACATTTCCATAACGACCACCACATTTCATAGAACCTCCATTAACAATCATGATTCGGAAGTTGTTCACACCATGGATGTAGCAGCGTGTTTCTTGGGCTACACATCGATGAATGAAGTTATGGGTGCTGTTGTTGTCAATCAAGACAAGGACTTTTCGATGTTCGATGTAAGTCTATCAATTTGAGGGTTTGGGGAGTAGAAACACCAATCAAAGCATGTAGGGGGATTTGTGAATCCACATGCTGCATAGTAGTCGAGGGAATGTTTTCAATGGATGGATGAAGACCCTCTGAAGGTATAACTTCGACTTCATCATCAAAAATGTCCTCTAAAATGGCCATAAAAAGTTTTTGCTCTTTACATTTATGCATTGGAAAATATTTCTCATCACAGATGTAGAAGATACCTTTAAGTTGATGCTCTGCCATTTCGGCTTAGACTAACTTGTGGATCTTGAAAGGTGGAGAGGGTGGAGAGGGATTGGTAAGGGGGAAATAGTGGGACATGGATGGGGAATAAATGGGGTCTTTTTAATTTGAGCATTCAGTACCTTTTGGGCTTCCCGAGCTCTTTGCAAGGCTTCCAACCACATAGTAGGATGAGCCATTAAGACTTGTGTAGGTATCTCTTCTTTCAGATCACTGATAAAGCATTCCTTAAAAAAGTATCGGATATGCCTTCGGTGTGGATGGCTAGTTGCTCAAAAGCGATTGTGAACTCTTTGATGGTACCAGATTGTTTAAGCATCCCAAATAATGAGTGTTTGTTTCAAAGCGTTCATAAAGGTTCGAGACAAATTGTGTCCAAGCAATATAATAACTGATGTGGGAATTCTTATGCCTTTGCAAATATTACCAACATTTAGATCCACACTAAGTTTCATTAAGTCATTTGTGATGCTATGCAGGGAAAAATAATGTTTCTTATGAGTGACCTAGCCCTTGGGGTTGGATCCACTTTAGGAAGCTTGTGCCACATTTGAGTAATCAGATCATGAACAAATGGGTTAGAGTGATGCCTAGTGGGATTGGATGATTTAGCCCCTTACTTTTGGGACGACTGGTTTGGCCATTGATAACCTGGAAATTGTGAAGCAAGGATCTGATTTTGCATCTCCATGAGTTTGGACAACTGGTTTGGTAGTGACTTCAGGTTGGTTAGCTTGTCATGGATGGCATCAAGATTTTGCTGAGTAGAGGAGTGGTTGCGGTCTATCTTGTGTTGCAACTCATCTTAGAGAGTTTCCAAAGAGGAGACTTTGGTGGAGGATAACTTTGTGCCTTCACTGTTAATAGAGATGTGGGTCCACAAGATAAAGGTTACTAGAGAGTGGTACCAAGGTGATCAACACGATGTTTTGGGTTTGTTGAGATAGTTGCCTTGTAGTGGGGTGAATGGGTCCACCAATAAGACTTACTAGAGAGTAGTACCATGACGATCAACTCAATGCAAGGATGTTGGTGAGATAGGTTTCAAATAAGAGTGCTGGTACGATCCAATGTTTTCTTTAGAACTATCAGAGTTATACACTCGCTTGAATATTACTGCACTAGTAGAATTCTCAAATTCTCAATACTACAATTAATGTAGGAATTCTGTGCACTGTCAGTAGGGGACAAGGTTTCTATGGTCTTGAGGGCAAGGGAGTGCCAGGTTCCATAGCTCTTTGATATATGTGTAGGGCCCAACAATAGTATTCAACCCAATCTCTCAGGTCACCAACTAAGGAGGCTTGATTGTACCCTTAGCTGTACTAACTAATTACCTAGGTACTAGAGAGTAATCTTCCCAAGTGTTGTTCTTGGTGCACTATAACAACAAGACAATATATTGGCTTATCTAAAGCTGGTTTCAGATAACCTAGGGGACTTTTGATATACCCTATGGTAGGGGGAAGTGAAATTTTGTGTACAGGTGTTGTTTGATGCAATACTACTCAAAGGGGTACCAATAGGGGTTACAAGTGTGTCCAACCAGGTGAATCTGCTCGCATTTCCTACGCGTATTCTTCCCTTACCTCCGATTTACCTGTTGAATGACAAATCACTATGATATTTATAGATGTCAGAATAGGTCTCTAGCCTGAAAAAAACTCTCTAAAATATTGGCTTAGGAAAGTGCTTTGATAACACTTGTGGTGTTCTTTATTAGAAAATTGGAAGATTTAGAGTAGAAATAATAGAAGATACCCAGGTTTATTGTAGAAATGACAGATTATAACAACAATAGGCAATAAAAGAACCATAATACCACAAAATGTTATACCTTTATTGATGAGGGCAATGTTCACTTGTCTCTTTGAAGGGGCAACATCCAAATGAGTAGTGCTTCGATTAGAATATACTTCTCAGGACATCTCATTACATTGCTTCTACTTCTTTATAGAGTTCTATCTACCTCTTAGGAACTTTCTAGTAGGCGGAACATTCAAGTAAGCCCTCCTACAATTATTGCTTTTACTCTATATCTACTATGTGGGACTTATTTACTGGAGATGGCTTGAATACATACTTATCTATCTATCAACTTAAGGGGGTTAAGGTAGGACCCTAACAAAGAGCTTTTGTTGAATAATAATCAAATTGGGTTCTGATTGTAATTTTGTAAGTGACAATGATGGAGAAAGAGTAGTTCATCATGTTCCTACTGGATAAGGAGTAGCTGACATATCATCTAGGGAAGATGTAGATTTGTTAGAATTAGGGAAGAAAAACAGAAAAATACTTTCTTTAAAATTTTCTGTTAGATATAACAGTAATAGCATAAAATTAAATCAAACTTAGAACAGAAATGAAGTAAGACTGTAGATCTGAATATGATTAGATCTAAGCTAGAAATATATTTCTGAGTAAGCAAGATAGATCTGAGCTATAGGTAGATTTCTGAGTTAGATCTAAACAATATAAATGTTCACTTGTCTCTTTAAAGGGGCAACATCCAAATGAGTAGTGCTTTGATTAGAATATACTTCTCAAGACATCTCATTACATTGCTTCTACTTCTTTATATAGTTCTATCTACCTCTTAGGAACTTTCTAGTAGGCGGAACGTTCAAGTAAGCCCTCCTACAATTATTGCTTTTACTCTATATCTGCTACGTGGGACTTATTTACTAGAGATGGCTTGAATACATACTTATCTATCTATCAACTTAAGGGGGTTAGTGTAGGACCCTAACAAAGAACTTTTGTTGAATAATAATCAAATTGGGTTCTGATTGTAATTTTGCAAGTGACAATGATGGAGAAAGAGTAGTTCATCATGTTCCTACTGGATAAGGAGTAGCTGACATATCATCTAGGGAAGATGTAGATTTGTTAGAATTAGGGAAGAAAAACAGAAAAATACTTTCTTTAAAATTTTAAGTTAGATTGAACAGTAAGTAATATCCTAAAATTAAATCAAACTTAGAACAGAAATGAAGTAAGACTGTAGATCTGAAAATGATTAGATCTAAGCTAGAAATATATTTCCGAGTAAGCAAGATAGATCTGAACTATAGGTAGATTTCTGAGTTAGATCTAAACAATAATTTATTCCAGAATGATCAAAAGTAATCAGATCTAAACAGTAGCAATTAGATTTGAACCATAAAACAATAGATCTGTATATAACAATAACATCAACTTGAAGTAGCAACTTACCTCTGTACAATGAAGAAGAGCATTACTTACATAAGGAATGATGTGCCACTGTAGTTATGCTCAGAAAAGTTCTTAGCAAGAGAATGAAGGACTGGTTGCCACCAAGGAGAAACCACACTTAAGGATCATAAAAACCCCACACAGAAATTTCTGGAAAACAAACCCTCATTCAAAAAACCTTCACACAGAAATTTCCTGAGATCAAACGCTCATTCCAAACACATATAGAAAGAGACAGAAAAAAATTGACAAGGCTGGGGGATCCAAAAGGGTACGCTGTCTAAGATCCAGCCTTGTTTGACCAGCAAGAGGGGCTGCGGTCTATGAAGGAGTCCAGATCTGCATATGAGAGGGGGACGACAGCCTCTTAGAAGAGGTCTGGAAGCACCAGACTGGCTGAAGGAGAGGGTGGCAACTTCAACCGCAACACACAAAAATTACAGCATATAGCAACCCTCCATCAAGGCTTTAGACAACATAGAAGAAACCTTGACTCAGCACCAAGCATAGAGCAGGCAGCAATAATAAAGAGGCTGGAAACTGGACTGATATAGAAGGCCGAACTGTCACAAGGAGATCAATACTACTGTTGCAAAGGGGCTGCACCAAACAAGAGAAATCCGCCTCACTTAGAAAAGATCATAAAAGAAGTGTGTAAAAGTGAGAGGGGAGGGTTTGTATTTATAGTTTTAGGTTAGGGTTAGATTAATAAAATATAATTAGAAATAACGTATTTAATTAATATAAATATTAATTAAATATGTTATAATTAAATATTAATTAAATGTGTTATAATTAAACATTAATTAATATTTTTCATATTAACCCCTAAAACAAAAATACAAACCCCCAATCAAACTCAAGCTCAAAAATCAAGGTTGGGGGTTTAAGAAAGGTTTACTTAGTGGCAACACATGTCCATCTAATTCTCAAGGTGACCATTTAACTTTATCATCACTGCATATGGGATACATCCCTCATATGGTCATGCCCATCTTCAAAATCTCTTCTAGGTCTTGTGGACCATCCTGGAAGAGAGGAAGAGGATCACATACCAACAAATCTTGGTATTACACCAAGAACACCTGATCAAGGACCAGGTTGCCCCAAAACATATCTGGGGTCATATCCACCAAGGTATAAAGGATCAACCCATGCTTTAGACATGGGTACCTTGGAACACATCCAAGGGCCCTAGACATACCTAGGGACTTAAACTGCTTGGTCCCAGACCAAGAACTCCAGTCATCTACTGGGGGCCCTCACAAGGGTCTTTACTGTTTGGTCCCAGACCAAGAACCCCAGTCATCTACTGGGGGCCCTCACAAGGGTCTTTTGCTGCTTGGTCCCAAACCAAGAACCCCAATCATCTACCGGGGGCCCTCACAAGGGTCTTTTGCCATGGCTCTAATTGCTTGGTCCCAGACCAAGAACCCCAGGAGTGTACTGGGGGCCCTAGTCCACAACTAGGGTCTTAAGCCATCCTCCAGGGAGAATGGCTCTTGCAGCTGCATTAAACTCAACAAGATTGAATCTAACTCAAAGTTCCACAGGGTGGTTGAATTTGCAAGTCGGTCCATATTTGCAAAATCCTTGATGACCATAGAAAGGGCATGTTGGGGCCCTTGAATACAATGGTAAGGTAAGAGTTATGATTTCGCAACTTGTTAATGGAACAATCTTGCCCTCAAGATGATGTTATTTACATGTAGAACCATATTTACAATTTTATAATAACATATTCTCATGTAGAATTGGCATTTTGATTCATAGGGTCTCTTTGGAAACAAATGTCCATTTGTGTATTGGTTAATGGAATCCCCACAGGATCATATCAAGATGAATATGAAGCCATTTCCCCTTGCATGCAAGGGTTCAATTCATTGTTTGGTATCTATGACGATAGAAAGAACAAATTCCAAATGTTTGTCGTCCATCATGATGAGATGTTATAAGAATTGCTTATGCAAGAAAAAAGTTCTAGTTAGGAACCAACATAATTCCTTAGTAAATCGCTAAAGGTGCATACACATAAGGGTTGTACAGATAGGAGTTGGCCATTAGTAGCATCCTTAAAATTGGCCCATGCTTTTTTCCCTCGTGCATATGGTTTAGGTTTGGGTATTGACATAGAAGGTGCAATTGGATAAAATGGAGACCTAAGAATTGAAATTAATCCTCCAATTGGTTGCGTATGTTGAAATTTATAAGTGATTCCAAACTTGCACTATCATCTTTTCACAGTGAGAGCATTTCTTTTCATTTGGTTGCAACAAATGTCTAACATAATTCAATTACGACCAAACTACTAATTCAACTTGGAATTTTTGGTGATGGTAGTACCAAATTTGCAAGTACCCATCTTTAAGAAATGTTGACATTCAGGCTCACTAGGATGCTTAGGGAACCCTCTTCTGTTACTTACAACCACTGCAATGATATTCTATCTAAAAGGATGATTAACTGGTAGTTCATGCCAAAGCCACAAACTCTTATTGTCATGTAATGTACGCAATCGATCTCTCATAGTTTCTTTGGATAGGATCCTCTTTCGAAAACATCATGTGATTGTAGGTTCATTTTCCACATTGCCTCCTTGAGACTTGTTACACCTCATATTGTATGAGATTCCACCTTGTGATTTTCATCACATTGATGGAGATTTTCCACATTGCTTCTTATTCCTTGGAGCTGTTGGATCGACTTGGGGGGATTCATCTTTATGGAGCCCCCTCTCTTCAAGGCATTATATCATTTGTGGAGATCTTTGGTTGGGAGAGTCTCACTTCTCCTTTGTTGGAAGGCGATTGTGCCTACTATTTGGTTCCCTTTTCATGGCTCCATATCTTTGGTTGATGGAGCTTTTGGTTTAGAAGTTTATGGTCTTGATGATTTGATCGATGGTGAGATGCTCTTTGGTGCTATTCGTGGATGATTATGTTGTTCATGGTTAGCCTAGCCTAACATTAATACATCTCATTGTCTCCTTTTATTATGACTTTGTCTTATGGTGGGGTTACTAAGAGATGCTACTTCTATTTTCATGGTACAAAACCTTTATGTGGTGTTCTCCTTGTTAACACATATGTGGAGGCAAGTATATTATTATTATGGTGCCACCCCCTTCTACACCTTAAATCATACCTTCATTCAAACAAGTCTATGTTATGACACACATGTGGAGGCATTTTATAATGTTTTATGTGTAATGGGGCATCCCCTTTTTACCTCATGTGTTAACCCCTTACCTTATTCTATGGTAAGGGAGCCATGATAAGGTGGCACATATGTTAAGGTGGGTCGTTCCCTTCATTCACCTAAAAATTATTTCATGCTAGGTGGGTTGTTCCCTTCATTCACCTAAGGCAACCATATTTTATTTCTACCCATGAGTATAGTGAAAGGGGGCCATGATATCAAGTCTTATGGCACATATGTGGAGGTAAACTACATTATTATATTACTTGGTGGGTTGCTTCCTCCTTTTATTCCACAAGTGAACAAATCTTGGTTAGCCGTTTGCATTTTTGAGCCAATGATCTATGGAGATGACATCATTTTGGGCACATATGCTTACAAATAATGATATTTTAATACATTGATGGGGTCACTTCCACATTTCATTCCACAATTCAGTCATATTTTGGTTTTGCCAACGAATATGGGGAAAGGGGACATGACCATGTTATGAAGTCAAACAAAATTTTAGTTAGCTGAATTTATGAGATGTCATCTTTTGTCTTGTCTAGCATATGGTACTGCTTTGGTTATGAGGACTTTAGCTTAGAATGGGTCGAAGACTATCTCTTGGAAGGTGTTGTACAACTCACAATGGGATGGAGGATACCTTAATGGAGCCACCTCTACACTAGCTAGTCAAATAGATGTGTTAATCGCATGATACACATTATTGCATGAGTCATTGCATGGAGCCATTCTTTAATTGATGATGACATTATTCCTTAATGCTTGGCCAAGCTCATTTCCTTGGATATGGTGCATTAAACCCTTTCTCTCTGGTCCACCTTGGAGTTTAATTGCTTTGAGAAGGTTGTTACCTTCTTATTTATTTTTGGGGATGGTTCCTAACTAACTTCGTTATTTTATTATTGTTGAAATTGTCACACAGAGTTAGATGAGAAACTATTATATTGTTTTCCTTGTGGAGGATGATTATTTATCTTTTCTTCTAGGAAAAGAAAGTGGGTTTCAACAACTCACTACTAATTTTAGTACGGAGTTTGTTGAAGATGATAGAAATGTGATATTTTGTTGTTCCTTGGAGAACTAATGGATCTAGGAAAACAATTATATTTTTTATTGGAAGAGGAGTTGAGATCAAACCGATATAAGGGTTTTCTCTCCCCCTCATTTGGCATGGTTGAGAATTTGGGGATTGATGAGCTCTCCCCTTGGGATACATTGTACATCATTTTGGCAAGCTTAATGGAAGATTGGAGGTATTGCATCTATTTTATGTGAGGTTTTAATTTTTGCTATTTTTTCACATGTTTATTTTTGTAAAAAAACCTTGTAACTAGTCATGAAGACCTTGTAATGGAGCATCTACCATTTGGATAATGTAATCTGAGGATTAAAATCCCCTTGTGTTCATTGTTATTATATTAAACTTGCATCTAACAAACTAAATTACCATTTATTGATAAAGCTTGCCTTTTGCAGAAATTAACAAGGCTGAAGGCGCATTAATTGAAGAAAAATATTGAGAAATAGTGAAAGGTTTGACTTGCTTTTTGTGACTGCAAGTCACTGCAGAGCTCTAGATATATTCTCTCTATGAGTATTATATACATCTTACATTCATAGTTTTAAAAACCGGTCTAACCGGAACCGGAACCGGCCGGTTTGACCGGTTTGATGGTCGACCGGTTCGAACCGGTCAATAAACCGAACCGGTCGACCGGTTTATGACCA
>JZKD02S1674618.1:0-44820 GCA_000966675.3 Picea glauca | reverse complement strand
AATATAAAAAATAATTGAAAATGTATATTGAAAAAAAACAAATAAAAACACCTAAACTAGAAAACTATAAAAAGGTTTTAAAAATACAAATAACAATTAAAAATATATTTAAAAAAAACAAATAAAAACAACTAAACTACAAAATTTAATGTGAAAAAAAACTTTTAGAAAGGTTTTAAAAATACAAAAAATAATTAAAATATATATTAAAAAACCAAATTAAAACACCTAACCTAAACTACAAAATTGAAAAAATATATTAAAAAAAACAAATTAAAACACCTAATCTAAACTACGAAATTGAAAAAAAAAAACTTAAACTTTTGTATTGTAAAATTGTTTTTATTTTTTATTTTTTAAATTTTGTTTTCTATTTTTTAAAATTTACTTAAAAGTTTATTTTTAAATTGGTTTTAAAATTTTCTTTTTATTTTTTATTCTTTAATTATCGATTTTATTAAAATTTAATACAAAATTGAAAAAAATTATAAAATTGTTTTTATTTTTTTCGAAAAAATTTTGTTTTCTATTTTTAAATTTACTTAAAATTTTATTTTAAAATTGATTTTAAAATTTTATTTTTATTTTTTATTCTTTCATTATTCATTTTATTAAAATTTAATACAAAATTGAAAAAAAAAACTTAAAGTTTTGTATTGTAAAATTGTTTTTAATTTTTTTAAAAAGATTTTGTTTTGTATTTAAAAAAAAAAATACTTAAAAATTGATTTTAAATTTTCTTTTTTTATTCTCATTTTATTAAATTTAATACAAAATTGAAAAAAAATAATTTAAGATTTTGTATTGTAAAATTGTTTTTAATTTTTTTAAAAAGATTTTGTTTTATATTTAAAAAAAAAATTACTTAAAAATTGATTTTAAATTTTTCTTTTTTTATTCTTTCATTATGGATTTTATTAAAAGCATCCATTTTATTAAATATGTTTTGTTTTAATTTAAATATTGTTTTTAAATTATATATATTTTTTGAATTTTTTGTCTTTTATTTTAATTTTAAAGTTTTTGTTTTTGTTTTTTAAAATTGAATTTTGAATATATCGATTTAAAAGTGTCTTTTAGTTATTTAAAAAAACAATTGCAATTTTTGGGTTGTTTATTTAAGTAGGGATTTGTTGTCAATGTCACAATTTCAATTAGTTTATAAAGAGCTATGATTTTCACTTTTAGGAAAAAATATTTTGTTTTACGTAGCATCAATTTTTGATTTAGGTGTTGATTTTAAGGTTTTTCTGAGCTACTATCTGAGTTTCGAAGGCCATGTTTGAAAAATGTTGTAATTTTGACCCTGTTTAAAAAACGGTGCTACCAATAGCACCACTTTTTGATTTGGGAGTTGATTTGCATGTTTTTTATGCAAAAATATGGGTTTTAAGGGCTAGAGTTCTCATTTTGAGGTTACAGTTCTCGTTAAGTCAATAACTTTGTTGTATTACTTCTAAGATATTTTTAAAGTCTTCTAGTTGATATTTGGCTTCGATGTAATGTCTTGTAATGTTATCATCTTCTCCTTATGGAGAAATGCCACAAATTTTTTCTCCATGTTTAAGATGAAGGTACCTAGATTTTAAACCAGGATAGCTCGATAATGATGCCGATTTCTTCTTTATACATAGTTGTAACATAGTGTTGAGAGATGTAACAAAATTTTTTACAACTATGTTACAACACTAACATTATGTTACAACTATGTTAAGGATGTAATAATATTATATTGAGTAAAATGTATAAGAATGAGATGATTGATTACAATAACAATGAGGGCCATATATACCAACGCAGGGGTGCCCTTTCATTAATAGAGATGTCTTTTGGATAAGACACATTTTTTCATTATGATGTATTGATTATTATTATTTAATGAATATTTATTTATCTGTATATTTTATATATTTATGTTCGTTACAGAATAATCTCTATTAGAGGGTAGTTCTACATAATGAAAAGAGATTAGGGTAGAGGCTGTAAACTCTAGCTAGTCCTTGATGTAGCCTTGAATGTTAGGGAATTATGAAATTTTCCATTGTAATTTTATATTTATTGTGGCACATTTTATGGCTCGTTTGATCTTATGTGATTGTATTTGAAGATGTGATGTGTTGTTGAGTTGTTAATTCTTTAGAACACTCTCTATTTTGTCATTTTTAGTTATGATTTCATGTTATGTCGCTCCTTCATTATTTATGGTTTCACATTATTTTATTGGCTATAAATTCATAGCTATGGTGATGCATCTTGATAAGAGCTCTCGCTGATTCTTGTATAATTAGAAATTCCACTGTTATATATGAGTCTTGTGTGTTTCTTATGCTAGGAAAGCTTGTTATGGAGTATGCACTAATTTGTTTATTTATCTTAAAAAAAGGTCTATTCTTGGATTAGTTTGGACCTTTAGGCATTGGTTGGTGTCTTATTGATTGGGGGGTGTTACACTGGGTTTAGGGGCTATACCATCGATGCATATACCAAAACATGATAGGGAAACTGCTTGTCACGATGTTATCCAAGCATCTTCATGCTAAGATATCGGTGCCTTGTGATACCATTCTTATAGAGTTTGGCACAATGCCTTAATGATTTTTCATGTTGTGGAAATGATACATAGGTTCAGATGGATGGGAAACTCACATAGTGGTCTTTTAAGATATCCATATCTTTCTCTCAAATCCTCTATGGAGTAGGTAAAATGTAGGAATAGTTTAGGTTGCTATGCGAGAGCCTCTTACTTGCTTCACCTCATTGACTTGGATATTGATAGATCACTCTCGCATAACTTTTCAATGGACACTCTTGATCTCTCCAGTGGTGAAATAAACAAGGGTATTCATAATCAGATGTACGAAGTCTACATTTAGTGTATATGGTCTAAGCCTAGATAATTGGTCTCTCACAAACTTCAACGCTACTCAGAGTTGTATCTCCAGTGTAGTGATGGGATTATTCAACTTTTGGGGTACACCATACTCTAGTTACCTTGCAACATGAGAGTCCCTCTTACCTAGCTTAGAGTTTGCTCCCACAAGCTTCCCATTGAGATAGATAGTCACCATTTTCATTAGGAGCAATATGTTTGTTAGTAGAGCCTGAGATTGAGGACCACATTATATTTCAATGCTCTCGTTACTACGAGATTACATGATGCTTCTTTTGTCTCTTGAGAGATTCACGTGGTTCTCTCTAGACACTCATGTCTTGCGAGGACCAATGATGTTTATCCCTCTTATTCTGGAAGATGTTTGTTCTTCACCAACGACTTACCAAAGGTCAATTCCCCAAGTTGATTTGCACTAGTTTGATTAGATCTTACTTCCAATGCCTCGACACTAGTAGGAAGTGGCCTCATGGCCATTTTCCAAGCTCACACGATAGCAATGTGAGGCATTGTAGACCTAATGATTGCCATGGCCTCATGCCCCTCCCGCACTTATTCACAGCCTTGAATGTTAAAGGTGCTTCTCCATAATGACATGATGTCTCTACTAGGGAATCTCTTTGAGTTTCCTTATTGTTCCCCATCTCATTAGATTGGTGTCTCGTGATTTTCTTCTTTTTTATCTTTGAGATTTGATTTCACCTTTCCTTTATTGTTTGTATATATTATATCACATGCAATACCACAGACCAACATTAACTTTATATATATATATATATATATATATATATATATATATATATAAACTAATATGAAATTTAATTTTTATCACAAGGACAAACTTTATTGTGTATTTTTGAATTAGTTATATTTTATTTAAATTTATAAATCTATATATAACACTTAAGATTAACACTAATATATTTGTCATATGAATAGAAATTAAAATTAACTCTAATATATTTGTTATATGGACAAAGAAAATTTTTGTCACATTGACAAACTTCATTGTATATTTTTGAATTAGTTATATTTTATATATATAACATTTAAAATTAACACTAATATATTTGTCATGACATATTTATGTGTTTTTCGCAAAGATTTTATAACTACATTTGTAATACTCAAATTTTACATTACTTTGTATAGGGTGTAAGAGAGGTGTACTAAATGTGGTGATGAGATAATGTAAAGACTTAGCTATAAGAAGAAAGAGCGACAAGACTCTTCATATTTTATATTTTGAATGTAGAATGCAAGAATATGGAAATGTAGATAAGGGAAGAACAATTCAAAAACTTGATTCCACACTGTGCATCGAATGAGATAATTATAGGAATGTGGGAACTCAACCATGGGGAGAAAGAGCGTCAAGATACTATTTTTCACACTTTGCATGTAGAATGTAGAAATGCAAATAAGAGAAGAACAACTCAGAAACTTGGCTTGACACTCCACACTGGTTGTCATGATGTGGGAATGCAAGGATTTGGCCATGGGAAAGAAAGAGCAACAAGATTCTTTGCATTCTATATTTTACATGTGGATTGCATAAATTCAAAAATACAGATAAATGAAGAGCAACTCAAAAACTCAGCTCCGCACTCCACATTGCATGTGACGATCTGGGAATGTGAAAACTCAACCATGGAAAACAAAAACAATAAAATTCTCTACTTTCTATATGCAAGATGCTAAAATATAAAATAAAGAAAAAGAAAAATAACTATTGTTATCTTCTTCTTATTATATCTAGATTACATAAACTAATGAATATACTAATGTTATTATGAAATATATTAATATTAACAACAAAAATTACAATTTTTTTAGAAATATATATATATATATATATATATAATTTTATTTTTATTTTTATTTTAAGAGAGGTGCACTAGATGTGGTGATGAGATAATGTAAAGATTTAGCCATGAGAAGAAAGAGCGACAAGACTCTTCGTATTTTATATTTTGAATGTAGAATGCAAGAATATGGAAATGAAGATAAGGGAAGAACAATTCAAAAACTTGATTCCACATTATGCATCGAATGAGATGATTACAGGAATGTGGGAACTCAACCATGGGGAGAAAGAGCGTCAAGACACTATTTTTCGCACTTTGCATGTAGAATGTAGAAGTGCAAATAAGAGAAGAACAACTCAGAAACTTGGCTTAACACTCCACACTGGTTGTCATGATGTGGGAATGCAAGGATTTGGCCATGGGAAAGAAAGAGCAACACGATTCTTTGCATTCTATATTTTACATGTGGATTGCATAAATTCAAAAATACAGATAAATGAAGAGCAACTCAAAAACTCAGCTCCGCACTCCACATTGCATGTGACGATCTGGGAATGTGAAAACTCAACCATGGAAAACAAGCACAATAAAATTCTCTACTTTCTATATGCAGGATGCTAAAATATAAAATAAACAAAAAAAAATAACTATCGTTATCTTCTTCTTATTATATCTAGATTACATAAACTAATGAATATACTAATGCTATAATGAAATATATTAATATTAACAATAAAAATTACAAATTTTTAAAAAATTTGAATATATATATATATATATATATATATAATTTCTTAAAAAAATTAGAAAAGTAAATTTTAAATATTATATATATTCAAAACACTTAAAATTTATTTTTCTATTTTTTTTTAAGAAATTATATATATATAAAACATAAAAATGGTGCAAGGGATAGTTTTTTTTTTTTTACCACTTTTTATTTTATAAAACGCACAACGGGCAAGGGATAAAAATTGTTTTTTATCACTTTTTATTTTATAAAATGTAAAGTAAGTAAATATAAAAATGTTTAAATCTAGTACTTAAAATCACATTTCCAATTTTAAATATAAAAATTTATATTTTTCCAAAACTTAATAAATACATTTTTTATACATTGTAAATTTTGATTTAATAAATATAATTTCTAGGTTGTAAATTTTTCTATTCTTTTTAACTCTCAAACATAAAAGAAGCCTTGAAATGTTAGTTTTTTTACAAAGTTTGATGTAGATATCTTTAATTTTTTTTAGGGAGATTGTTTCCAAAATATACATAAATGGGTTACTGAGAGAATCAAAGATATGGTTAGAAGGATAATAATTTAATTTATTAATAATTTAGTTTATAATGAATTTGATTTAACTTTGAGGAATTTAGATAAATTTAGTCATATAATTTATTTGATCATTATAATTTTAGCATGACAAATTTTACATTTTTTTTTTCTTAAAGAGATTGGTGAAAATTATATTAAAAGGTCTGCCAAAAAAAGTAAAAGGGTCTTTCATACAAAATTTCAAAAACAACCCTAGCAGTTATGGAAAAAACAGGTTCTGGACTTCCTTTGATATATCCAACATTCAAATCTATCAAATTTTCGTACAATCTATCATATCGCTGCCTAGAGTAGATTTTGCAGAACTTTGCCAAGAGTAATATGCAAAAGCAAAACATGCCAAGAAACTAATGTGAATTATTAGGACGGCCTGACTTTGCATCCTTTTGGTCTGGTTCTAAATTGAGATTTGGAATGGTCGGCTTTGGGGTAGGAGAAGAAGATTCCTCCTATGGTACAATGATGGTGCTTTCCGAGGAGATGCTTTCGGGTCTGTTCTTCAGTTCATCTACATCTGAGTGTATGGTCATTTGATCATCCTTCAACTGATTTTTCTCCTGCCTTTGATGTGCTAGGATTTCCATCATTGTAAGCCACTAGGTGGATAGACCATGAACTTGAACTTGCAGGGATTGAATAGTCTGGGTCATCTACTCTCTTTCTTCATCTCCTATTTCTTACTTACATCTTGCCATCTCTATTCAACGTCTTGCCATTTTATTTTGCTTGCACGCTCTTCCTCTGCCCAACAGACTTGTGATTTCCTGTTAACAAGAGTTTGTCAATTGCATACTGCCCAAGTTTGTCCCAAGGTGGCACACTTATCACACCATATTTAATGCCCCAACAACCGCTTGCCTTAGGTTGAGTAAGAGATTTCCAGCTTGCCAAGTGAAGGCTCCTTTACTCTATGCTGCCTTTCCACATGTAATTTGCGTAGATTTTCCGGATTCAGATGGATATTCCTTTTGGAATTTGTGCCATTATATGCCATTAAACTGGGATTGCTTCCAGGACCGATTTTATGAGGATGAGGCGACCTCCCCTGGAGATCCAATAGTTGCACCATAAATTTACTTTTCTCTCCACTTTTGCCACTAGCTAGGACCAATCTTTTATACCATAGTTATTGGGTTTTGTGGCATAACCCGAGTACATGATGCCATCCCCAATCTCTTTTTGAGTAAATGGAAAAAAAACTATTGAAAAGTGAACTGATTTCTTCGTTGCTTGTGGGCCTGTAAATGACAGATTTTCTATCATTTATAAGCAGTCTCGTTGCAACACTGAAATTATTTAGGATGTCCAATAGAGTCTGACAATATGAAAAATAGAAATGACATAAAATTAAAATATCATCAACAAAAAGTAAATAGTTGTCTGGGCGCCATAAGAGATTCCATGGAAGGCATTGGTTCAACGGGATTATGTCAGTGCCCTGCTAAGATCTTCCATTACTAAGATGAATAAATAGGGTGATATTGGACAACCTTGTATGAGGCCTCTCCTAGACCTGAAAAATGAGGCGCCTACTCCATTTATTAACATAGCAAAAGAAGTCGAAGTGACTCTTGCCATGATCCAATTAACAACTTGAATATCTAGACCAATATGTAGGAATACTAATTTGAGGAATAACTAGGAAAATCTATCAAAAGCTTTTGATGGATCTATTTTTAGCACTGATACATCTTTATTTTTGGTTTTGATAATATGGATACCCTCCTACGCGACACCTATGGCTTCATGGATCATGAAACCTTTTAGGAAACCAATCTGCTCATGCGATATGTGAGTGAAGAGAAGGGGCTTCATTCATAATGCTATAATTGTAGAGTGTATTGTAGAGGGCTGTGGGTCGGAAATCATCAAACAAGATGGGAAGATCAATTTTTGGAATCAATGCGAGGAAGGTAGTGCTAAAAACATATTTTAGTTTCCCCTTCTTCTTGATCTCTTACAGGACAAGAACGAGATCCTTTCCAACTGTATTGAAGAAATACCGGTAGAAATCTATGGTCAAGCCATCACAACCTTGACTTTTGTCTTTTTTGAAAGTCTTTATAACCCCCTGGAGTTCATCCACTGTTATTTCCTAATTGAAACCTCTATTATCCTCATGCTCGAGCATTTTTCAGGAAGAGTCTTAAGAGCCAAAGAATATCTTCTATTGATTCATGTTCTTTCTCAACAAAGAGGTTTTTAAATTAGGAGACCCCCAATTCAACAAGCTCTGAGAAGCCCCTTTTTTGTTTCCATGCTGATCCTCCATCTCCGAGATGGTGTTCCGACTCTTTCTATGATTATAATTTTTTTGGAAGAACTTAGAGTTTTGATCTCAAACATTAAGCTAGAGTGCTCTACTCTTACATCACCACTTATGTTCATTCTCTAAGAGAATGGCATGGTGCTTATCCTCCAATTTTTTGATTTGTTCCTTTATTTCAAATTCAACTGCATTTTTATCAATGGCCTGAGCATACAAGGCCTCCAGTTTTTGTTTTGAAATTATAAGTTCCTTCCCTTGCTCTATTCGACAATCTTTGGCCCATGAAGATGCTACCTTTTTCATATTATGGAGATTCTTGAAAATATGATCGCTAGTTGATAAACCCCTTAACAACGAAAAAGGAATTCAGGTAGAAAGAACTAGATTCTTGAATTCTTCAATGTGCGCCCAACATGAGATGTATTTAAAGGGTTCACCAGGTTTTGGATCCACTTTCCCAATTTCTAAGAAAACTGACCAATGATCAGAACAACAAACCGATCTTAGTCAGGAACGATAATTACTAATGGATTGGATTAATTCTTCCTTGAAAAGGAATTGGTCTAGACACTTGTGGATGCTTTCATCTCCTTTTTAGTTATTATACCAAGTAGGTTTTAGGACCACTGGTTTGACATCCATGATCTTGCTAGCTTCAAATTTCTCTGAGAAGAAGTTTGAGAGTTTATCCTCTCGTCCCTGGACCCCCAAAATATCGTCTTTATTGACAGTAAAATTTAAGTCACTTCCTAGAATAAGACTTTCATCCAACTCTTGACTCGAACCAAGGGTTTTGCTCTAGAATGCTTCCTTTCCAATGTATGGGCCATAAATGTTGAGGAATTTTACGTGGCGATTTAATTCCAGACCGAAGATATCAGTAAAAATCCCCAAAGCGATAGAGTAGGAATTGGTGAGAGTCATCCTAGGGGATAACCCAATAATCAAACCTTTCGATAAACCTGCTAAATTTGTTCCAACAAAATGCCAACCAGGGAAGAGTCGCTTAAGGTAAAAAATAAAAGAATCAAAGCTACATGTTATCCCCTAGCCTAGGGATAACTAAGGAGATTATGTCTCGAGGCCCACAGGTCCTAGACATGGAGTACCGAGAGCCATATTGACTTGAGCTTGGCCCTGGAGGGCCCATCCTTTTTCTTCAACGCCTCCATCCTATCAGCAACAACAACATCCATCCCATCGGCCTGGTCCTTCAACAACAGTGGGTCTTACTCCATCAGGTAATGAGTCCGAGTATCATGGTATGTGTCACTCTGATTCTCAAAACATTTGAATATGCGCATTTCATTCTCTTTTTCTTCATGACGTGTGCTTGGACTTTATGCCTTTTGACTTGTCCATACCAGGGGGGGGGGTGACAAAATTCCCTAGCAAGTTGGTTCCCTTAGGAGTGGGTTGTCACTGGGTGGGTTAATGAAAGGCCATCATCCATTCCCACCATACTTATCACTTTTCATTATTTTCCCTTTCATCCATCCCCTGCATTGGTTCGAGCATTGGGTTTTCCAAGCTAGCAAAGGGTTGTACCTTGCCTTGTGGGAAGAAGGGACTAAAGGTCTAGAGGATAAAAGTAGCTGGAAAAAGATAAAATCCAAAAGAACAAAACCTTCAAATGCTTCTCCCAGGGATCCCCGAGAAGCAATAAAGGCTTCTCAGTGAGAAAAGGAGGGACCTATAAAATAATAAACTCAAGACCTAGTTGGAGGATAGGGGGTCTCATCATGAGCCAGCCTATTAGGTCCATGGGCATGTAGTGGTATGACACTACCATTCAGCTGGTCACCATGCCAGGGTAGTGGCTCTTGGTGGCATAGCCAAGAGAAAGGGGGTCTCATCACAAGCCAACCTTCTCATCTCTGTGAAATGCTTGTGGGTAAAGCTATCACCACGCCAGGGCAGTGTCCCCCAACTATTCTCTTGAAAGAAAAAGAAATAAGATAAAAAGGTAAAAATGTATTGAATGCGCTTGGAAATATTTGCATCCATGACAAGGTGCAACTCACCATCTTCAGAGGCACCCACAAGTAATCCATACATTTCCCTATCATCACTACACCCATTGCCCAAACATCCACATACCATCTCATCCACTTACATGACCTAGATTGATCTTCACCTGGAAACATCCCACATCTAAGGAGAGTAAGCTCAATAGGATGTCCTAAAACCCTCTCCAAACCTGGCTTGTAGAATAACATAACGTCTTTGAGCACTTGTCTGGGAAAGGGGGGTTTTATGCACCGCTTTAGATAACTTGATTATTAGATATGATTGACATTGTTATGATCCCTGTGACTTATGATCCCATGGAGGGCGTACTTGTTGTTGCTGTAGGACCATGCCCAACAGACAGGTACACATGGGGAGATGATTAGCTCGGACCTCCATAGAGATAAAATCCCACTAGATGGATGTTGAGACCCCAGCAAGGGGCAGACATATACCAGAGGCTTTCACCAGAGAGAGAGGAGGACGTTCCAACAAAGACAACATGGCAGGCCTGGACCCAAGGGGGTCTTTCCCTCCCACATGATTTTTTCCCCTGGAGGCCCTTGACATCATCATTTAGAGCCTTGATGTCACCTAGTTGAGGTGTCCAGCTTGAGGACGGTTTGGGTTGGCACGTATGGTAGTTCTTGAGGGGTTTTGAGCCCCAATGTTTCACTTGGAGGGCTAGTGTTCCAACAGAGAGGCTAACGTCACCCTAGGAGGGGCATGACATCACCYTAAAAAGATAAAATTAGGGTTTTATTGGATAATTTTGTGTAAAATTGGATTTTCTCATGTAAAYTGGCCATGTCARCATTTTTGAGCTAATTTTGTAATTAAAGGTAATTTTCATGGTATAAATAGGGGATYTTCCCCTTGTATTTTTTCATGATTCATTCACTCACCAAGTGAGGTCTGAAATTTGTGCCCTTTTTAAGGGTTATTGGCTGAAATTTTAGGCACACTTCTTGGAGGAGGCTAAATTTGGTGTTTTTTGACATTTTCTTGGTGGAAGATCTTCAACCAGGCTAATTGCTATATTATTCTTGGTGGATGTAAGTGAATTTATGCAATTCTTCTTTACTTTGAATGGTTATAGTACATTTACTTTGAATTTTTCCAAGATTATGAAATTGCTAGCTTAAAACCCTAGGAGATCAAGCACATGTTATTGTCCTTGTCTCGACAACTTTTCAACTACTAGATTGTGCTAGAAACCCTACCTTTTGAAGCATTGTTCTAGAGCCCTGCCATTGTAGCACTCTAGCATCATTTGCTTCATCAAGCCATTGTCTATTTCAAGCTTAAGATAAAGAAGAAGGAAAACCACTAGGGCCTAGGGTTAACTGCTTCCTAGTAGTCGTTTTCCTTCTAAGGCTTATTGATTGAGGCCTTGGGTTACCAACACCTCAATCATCATCCTTGTTTTTCCTTAGCTCATACATTATAATTTGTTTCCTTTAGGTTTTCTGCTGCAAAGTCACTCCATTAACCCTAAAGACACTGATCTAGACCTTGGATTTGATTGATTGATGAGAACAACACTTAAAACTTTTACCTCAAGCTATCTACTAACCTTTCCTAACCCTAGATTAGACTAATTCACTAACCTTCTTGCTATTGTTACAAAATTAAGCTACAACCAATTATTACTGCAGTAAAATCACTTAAAAGAAATTACAAAATTTGATTTTTACGTTGCCTAATTAGTTTCTGACAAGTGCTAGGATATTGTTATTGTTGGATTATCATTTTGGGCCATTGTGAAGCTTATTTAAGGCATTGATTGTGAAGCTATCATCTTGTATACATTGTTGTTATAAAATTTCCGTTTGCTTCATCTTGCATCAACTTATTGCTTTTATCAACAAGTCCAAGGTTTTATGAAGCACTAACATCAAATTGCACTTGCAAAAGATATTGTTTTCTTGTTGCTTTGTTTTGGGTAGGTACACTCAAGCATATCATTGCTTCATTTGCTAAAACCTTGGGACTTTCTAATCATTGTGACTTGTGAGAGGGGACATCTTTTATTGACACTTCAACCTTTGCCTTCTTAAACCCCTAGGTCATCGGGGATGTCTCCCCCAGGCTATTATCCCTAAATAGAAAGAGGTGTCTTATTAAGGTGACAGTGATAGGACAACCTCATGTTACGCCAAATTTCCTGCCTTTAGCCTTTTCCTTTGGGACAAGTACAAATTGTGCGATAACATTTTGACGCTACTGTCGGGGAACGTTGAGTCAATTCTCCTCAAAGATGACTCTTTTTCGGTAAGCCTTTCCTCAAAGCCTTCATTTTACAAAGCTTACCTGGCGACTCCACTGAGGGTGATCCCCTCATCCCTTTGATAGTTTCGAGAAAATTATTTGGTGACTCCACTAATGACAAAACCAACCATGACTTCTCAAAGGGACTCGAGAAATTTCAAACCTTTAGACATGAGTAAAATCCCTGGATACCCTCGACAAATGCCCCCGAAGTACAAGAAATAGCTCCCTAGATTCACTGGTAGTGATGGGGAGAGAGACGACTTTCACATGGCTGACTTCAGGGCCTTCTTTCAATTCCACCCCATCAGTGATGATGTTGAAGATTTGGTAATGAAACTCATATCTACCACTCTTCATGGAAATTCTAGGGAGTGGTATGACGAACTCCTTGATGCTAGCATCACATCTATGGACCAATTGGAAGAAACCTTTCTGAGAAGATGGGGTATTAAGTTGGAAGACATCCCAATACTACTAAAAATACCCGAGCATATAAAGAAAACTGAGAATGACACTATCATAGAGTTCCAATATATGTTCGAGGACTTGTTATTTCGAATTCCTGGAATCTATCATCCTGAGGACAAGTACATCTTTTATCTCTATACCAATGCACTCTTGGTGCATTTAGGGTTTCCCATGAGCAAAAAATACCCAAAAACACTTCATGAGGCTCATAACATGGCTAGAGAAATCGAGGAAAATATCTCCTTGTCCATTGAACGGCACCTCTTTACCCCAGATTTTCTTAGTTTGGAGAGATTGGTTTCCTTTGAGACCTATATTGATAATTTCCAAGAAGAAGGGGAACAAATCATCGACCAACAAGAGGTTGAGGAGAAGGATCCTAATGAGGTCTTCCAACCCCATGGGGAGGAACATGGGATTACTCATTCTTATTCCGAGGAGGATGAAGACGTGGTTGAAGAGCGAGAACGTGAAAATATCAAACATGATGATGAAGCATTGATGTGTTCTCCTCCCTCTGATGAAGCCATCCAAAATCTTATTTTTCCTGCACAATAAGAAGAGGATGAGGTTAGTCACTTTCCTTTTCAGGATTTTTATAATACCTTATTCTATGATTCAGAGAGTGAAGGAGAAATGGAATCCTCGGGCAAGGAAGATCCTCTTTGTTGTACAATTGAAGATGTAGGGTAAAGTCATGAGGATGAAACAATGATGCATGTTGTTTCATTTGATGAAGTCATACAAGTCCTCGAAGCTCCTGCACAAGAATAAATAAACACGATGAGTTACCTTCCTTTCCAAGATTTTGATGATGCTTTGTTTTATGATTTGGAAAGACAAGAGGTACTAGAGGAGCCCTTGGATGCATTAGATCCTTCATGAATGAAAGGGGTAGTGACATTGTTGATAATATTGATGAGTTCATACATGTTGGAAAGCATAAGTGGAATGTCATTGGTTCTAATGAGGATCCCACTTACGACATTGAAGGTCATTTCCAAAATTTTCATTTACAACTATCATATGAGGTTACTAATTTTGAGAATTGGAAACAAGGAGATGATATAATTACAGATACTTTCCAAACACCCAGGGATGACCTAGTCCTATTTTCCCCTGATGATTTTTGGTCATGCCTTGAGGATTTTGAGTGTTCCTATGAGCATTCCGATTTATTTTATGAAGAAAATTATCAACCAACTCAGATCTTGATAAGAGTGAGGAAGTTGCTTGCCTGAAGCAGGATACTTGTGATAATATTTTCTACCTCCCTTTGATTACTTTACCTTACTATGTTACTGAGGGTATGGTTTGGAAACATGTCCCTTATCCCAAGTCTTATGTAGGAAAAAGCCTCCGTTTGGATTTTAGGGGAAGGTTGGGTACCTTAAGAAGACGCTTATTATCACAGTCTTCCAGCTTCCCCTTAAGAAATTGTCAGTCATCCTTTAAGTTCTTGTCAGCCCATTCCCAAGCCTTAGATTGTGAATATGTCTGAGGTGGCCAACCTTCAGACTCTTTGAGTCAGTCTATTAAACCTTTGACTTTTCACGATCCCTTTCTGAGATGGATTGAGAACTTTCCCGAGAGTATGACTTGGCATGATTTTGTCCCTCCCTCCCGCCTCCATGAGCTATAATTTACGGATTCTAATGATGCCATACATTTGCTAACTCATGTTGTTTTTGTCCTTAACTTGTCATTGTTTTGGTTTATGATCAAACACAAAGGCATGTATTATGAGGCATTGCTAGGATGGCTTCACTGGCTATTTGAGTACACCTAGCATTCAACCAATAGGTAAGTAGAGGTCACAGGTTATACCAAATATGTTGAGGTTCTCATGCGCTCTAAGGTGAGCACATGTCCCCGAGTTGGAGCCAGATGTTATCCCCTAGCCTAGAGATAACTAAGGATATTATGTCTTGAGGCCCACAGGTCCTAGACATGGAATACTGAGAGACATATTGACTTGAGCCTGGCCCTGGAGGGCCCATCCTTTTTCTTCAGTGCCTCCATCCTGTCAGTAGCAACAACATCCATCCCATTGGCCTGGTCCTTCAACAACAATGGGTATTTCTCCATGAGATAATGAGTCTGGGTATCATGGTATGTGTCACTCTGATTCTCAAAGCATTTGAATATGTGCATTTAATTCTCTTTTTCTTCATGACATGTTCTTGGACTTTATGCCTTTTGACGTGTCCATACTTGGGGGGTGACAGAATGCCCTAGCAAGTTGGTTCCCTTAGGAATGGGTTTCCACTGGGTGGGTTCATTAAAGGCCATCATCCAGTCCCACCATACTTATCACTTTTCATCATTTTCCCTTTCATCCATCCCCTGCATTGGTTCGAGCATTGGATTTTCCAAGCCAGCAAATGGTTTTACCTTGCCTTGTGGGAAGAAGGGGCTAAAGGCCCAGAGGGAAAAAGTAGCTGGAAAAAGATAAAATCCAAAAGAACAAAACCTTCAGATGCTTTGCCTAGGGATCCCCGAGAAAGCAATAAAAGGATTCTCAACAAGAAAAGGAGGAACCCATAAAATAATAAACTCAATACCTAGTTAGAGGATAGGGGGTCTCATCACAAGCCAACCTATTAGGTCCATGGACATGTAGAGGTATGACACTACCATTCAACTGGTCACCACGCCAAGGTAGTGGCTCTTGGTGGCATAGCCAAGAGAAAGGGGGTCTCATCATGAGCCAACTTTCTCATCTCCGTGAAATGCTTATGGGTAATGTTGTCACCACTAGTCACCACGCCAGGGAAGTTTCCCCCAAATATTATCTTGAAAGAAAAAGCAATAAGATAAAAAATTAAAAAGGCATTGAATGGGATTGGAAACATTTTCATCCATGACAAGGTGCAACTCACCCTCTTCAGAGGCACCCACAGGTAAGCCATACATTTCCATGTCATCATTGCACCCATTTCCCAAACATCCCCATACGATCTCCTCCACTTACATGACCTAGATTGGTATTCACCTAGAAACATCCCACATCTAAGGAGAGTCAGCCCAATAGGACATCCTAAAACCCTCTACAAACCTGGCTTGTAGAATAGCATAACGTCTTTGAGCACTTGTCTGGGAAAGGGGGGTTTTATGCACATGTTTAGATAACTTGATTATTTATGTGATTGACATTTCTATGATCCCTGTGACTTATGAGCCCATGGAGGGCGTACTTGTTGTTGCTGCAGGACCATGCCCGATGGACAGGTACACATGAGGAGATGATTAGCTCGGACCTCCATAGGGATAAAATCCCACCAATTGGATGTTGAGACCCCAACAAGGGACAAACATATACCAGAGGCTTGCACCGGAGAGAGAGGAGGACGTTCCAACAGAGACAACATGGTAGGCATGGACCCAAGGGGGTCTTTCCCTCCCACATAATTTTGGCCCCTAAAGGCCCTTGATGTCATCATTCAGAGCCTTGATGTCACCTAGTTGAGGTGTCCAGCTTGAGGACGGTTTGGGTTGGCACGTATGGCAGTTCCTAAGGGGTTTTTAGCCCCAACGTTTCACTTGGAGGGATAACGTTCCAACAGAGAGGCGAATGTCACCCTAGGAGGGGCATGATGTCACCCTAAAAAGATAAAATTACGGTTTTATTGGATAATTTTGTGTAAAATTGGATTTTTTCATGTAAACTGGTAATGTTGGCCTTTTTGACCTAATTTTGTAATTAAAGGTCATTTTCATTGTATAAATAGGGGATTTTCCCCTTGTATTTTTTCATGATTCATACACTCACTAAGTGAGGTCTGAAATTTATGCCCTTTTCAACGGTTATTGGCTGAAATTTGAGGCACACTTCTTGGAGGAGGCTAAATTTGGTGTTTTTTGGCATTTTCTTGGTGGAAGGTCTTCAACTAGGSTAATTGCTAGATTATTCTTGGTGGATGTAAGTGAATTTATGCAATTCTTCTTTAATTTGAATGGTTATAGTACATTCACTTTGCATTTTTCCAAGATTATGAAATTGCTAGCTTAAAACCCTAGGAGATCAAGCACATGTTATTGTCCTTGTCTCAATAACGTTTCACCTACTAGATTGTGGTAGAAACTCTACCTTTTGAAGCATTGTGCTAGAGCCCTGTCATTGCAACACTCTAGCATTATTTGCTTCATCAAGCCATTGTCTATTTCAAGCTTGAGCTAAAGAAGAAGGAAAACCGCTAGGGCCTAGGGTTACCTACTTCCTAGTAGTCGTTTTCCTTCTAAGGTTTGTTGATTGAGGCCTTGAGTTACCAACACATCAATCATCATCCTTCTTTATCGTTAGTTCATACAATATCATTTGTTTCCTTCGATTTTGTTGCTGCAAAGTGACTCCATTAACCCTAAAGACACTGATCTAGACCTTGCATTTGATTGATTGATGAGAACAACACTTAAAACTTTTACCTCAAGCTATCTACTAACCTTTCCTAACCCTAGATTAGACTAATTCATTAACCTTCTTGCTGCTGTTACAAAAGTAAGCTACAACTAATTATTACAACAGTAAAAGCACTTAAAAGCTATTACAAAAGTTGATTTTTACATTGCCTAATTAGTTTCTTACAAGTGCTAGGATATTGTTATTGTTGGATTATCATTTTGGTCCATTGTGAAGCTTATTTAAGGCATTGATTGTGAAGCTATCATCTTGTATACATTGTTGTTATAAAAAATTTGTTTGCTTCATCTTGCATCAACTTATTGCTTTTATCAACAATTCCAAGGTTTTATGAAGCGCTAACATCAAATTGGACTTGCAAAAGATATTGTTTTCTTGTTGCTTTGTTCTGGACAGGTACACTCAAGCATATCATTGCTTCATTTGCTAAAACGTTGGGACTTTATGATCAGTGTGACTTGTGAGAGGGGACATATTTGATTGACACTTCAATCTTTGCCTTCTCAAACCCCGAGGTCACCGAGGACGTCTCCCTTGGGCTATCATCCCTAAATAGAAAGATGTGTCTTATCAAGGTGACAGTGATAGGACAACCTCCTATTACGCCAATTTTCCTTCCTTTATCTTTTTCCTTTGGGACTAGTACAAATTGTGCGATAATAGTACCCATAGTTTCTAGTAAAAGAATTATATTAGGATTCGTGTTATTATAGAGACTATAGAGGGACAATTTCTTGGCTTGCCTGCCTAAGCCACAAATGTTTATATAAGCAATGATCATTGAGGAACTTTTTGAGGGGTCGTCCTTTCTCTAAGGAGCTCGGTAATTAGCTTTTGTTCTCCTTGGAAAAGATCACGATACGCTCTCTCTTGAGCATGTTTAATGGATGATTTTCGTCCAACTTTGGCGTGGTGGGGGGGGAGGGCGGGAAGTATTTTACCGGGTCAGGGCCTAGGACGCACAAGAAACCCAAAGAAAGGCCCATAGGACGAAGAAGGTAAGGGTATATCCCTGACGAGCAATAGGCCGACTATGAGTAGGCGAGACTCATCCTAGGGCGGGATCTAGTGGGAGCTAGTGATAAATGTAATGGGTGAAACCCGAGAGGGATATTGTCAAAGGAAGGTACCTGGGTAGAAACAAGCGAGATCTCTGCTGAGGGGATAGTTTTGATTGGTGCTCCCATTTTAGAAGAATGAACAAACTCTATAGGTGAGGATCATGGAGGAGAGATAGGAAAACTCGGGAGGGGAAACGTACCAGAACCTTGAAGAGGATAAAGTGATGCTTCCCAGAGGGAGGCCAAAGAAAAATGCTGAGACTCTGACAGCTCCAAGTCACCAGACAATAAGTTTAGCACCAAAGACAACCCCTACTTCTATGTGGGATCACATGAGTTTGTCTTTGCATGCAGCTCTTGAACCAGTTCCAATTGTTCCATAACTTTTCCCTTGTGAAGAATGGTATCATAAATCTTTGAATGAACTGCATCAGCCAAAGAAGCAATTTTCTGGGAGAAGAAAATTTATCGAGGAGACGGCAAGGGGTCACGAGGAACGAGCTAGTCAAAATTTCGAAATCCCAACTTGCATTCTGCATGGAGGTGACAATGAGCACATCTGAATGACAGGTGGAGATAATCTGATTGTTGGGTATATGTTTTATCTCCTAAAACAATGTCCATTGATTAATACAAACCAATCATGGGATCAACATCAACCATAATTTGTGCAATTGAGCGATAGTTGGATGTTTTATATCGCTTGTTTGTCATGATGTAGTTACCCATAACTTTTCCTATAGCTCGAAACCCCTTGTCCGACCAGAAATCAATTGGAAGATTCAGAAGCTTGATCCAAATAAGGAGCCTGGAGAGGCTCTCCTCGTGAGCGTTGAAGAGAGGATGCAACGACTTTGAGAAAAAGAGGTGGTGATCCAAATACCATTGATCGGTTAATATTGCTTTCACGTTTACTTTGTTATGGAAAATGACCCCCATCCATCCTCGGGAGAGAAGGTGACAGATCGACAAGTATCCAAGGGATAACTGCCAATCCTTTTTCCATCCAAGCTAAAACTGTATTGTAAGCCATATTCCTTCCCACGAATTTTTCGACGATTGCATCACCATGTAGCTTGGCGATTTTTGAAACCTGTAGATCTTTGCCCACAACCAGGGAAACACGAACCCCCCTCCTCCCCCGAGGTTTTTTTGTTTTCTTGCGTTTTTTTATTTGAATGTGAACAAAATTCATCAACTAGTTCTGCCTTTTTCTCCAGGGACGGGCAGTTCACAAAGGCTTCGGCCTGAAACCTTTTCTTTTATGTAGAAACATTTTTCATAGTTTGTGGGGTCTAGAGTTATGCATGGCGGAGGCGATTTGGATGGGGGGGAGGAAATGGACTTTGCTTCATTCCATGAGTACCCTTGTGTACAACTGTGTTGAAAGATGACCTTGGGATTGGTGGGAGCCATCGTGGAACCCAAGGAGATGAGGTGGCCGGAGGATTATCCAGTCCGAGAACTGACAGAGTGTAATGTTCCCAACCCAATATGCTAGGAACATTGTGTTTTTCATTGATTTTTATGTGTTTTCTGGTTGTGGCATTTCGTCAAACACTTTGCACACTTAAGTCTCATGAGTTGTGCTAGGGTTTAATGTGATGGTTTAATGTGTGTTTGCAGCGAATAATCAAAGAATATACAACAATGGAATGTACTCAACGAGATGCAAGATCAACAACACAAGAAATAACCATAAATACCTCAAATCTAATTTATTAATAATAGATCTCTGACCTCATACAAAATGGTGCAACTATGTTAAGGGAAGTTCCCATGACAATACACAGAAGCCCAAAGATGAGACTGAGAAACTACATAGTCACTCTGAAAGAGGAGGAAGTTCCCGAGGGAGACAAAGTGGTGGTAGAAACCCTTTTCCTAGAGGAAGAGGAAGAGACAGAGGAGGAGAGGTGAAATGTTATACATGTGGAAAGACAGGACAAATGTCTTGGGAATGCCCTGAAATAAAGAAAGAAGGAGGTGAAGCTCACATTTCGGAAGTGCAGAAGCGGAATGTTGAAGCAGAAGGTGCAGAGGATGGGAGATCTCTGATGATGAAGAAATTTCTCTTAAATCCAGAGCCAGAGGTTGAAAATCCAGTGCAGAGGAACAATTTGTTCAGGACAACTTGCAAGACTAAAGACAAAGTATACAAGGGATAATTGACAGTGGGACCACTGATAATTTAGTATCCATAGAAATGGTGGAGAAGTTGGAGCTGGAAACAATTGCACATTCGAGTTTGTATAAGGTCTCATGGTTGCAGAAAGGTCATCAAGTAACGGTAACTAAACAATGCCTTGTTGAATTTAAAATAGGAGGATATAGGGACGAGATTCTGTGTGATGTAATCCCCATGGATGTATGTCATGTTTTGTTGGGGAAACCATGGCAGTAAGGAATGTCATTCATGATGGGAGGAAAAATACTTATACTTTGGAAAATAATGGTAGGATGCACATGTTGTTGCCGATTGAGGAAAAGAAAGTAAAGGAAGAAGCCAACACGAGCATACTTCTCATGAGTGGGAAGGAACTCCTAAGTGAATTTAAGAAGGAACATGAGATGCAGTTTGTTGTAGTGAGGAAGCCAAAAGTTATTCTTACAAGTACTTCTATGGAGGATCTGCCTGAGGAAGCTTGGGAACTATTGGAGAATTTTGTCGACATAGTAGTGGATGAGTTTCCAAGCTCATTGCCACCTATCAGAAGTATCAACCATCACATTGACTTAATACCAGGAGTAAGTCTACCAAACAAAGCAGCGTACAGATTGACACCTCAAGAGAATGAGGAGGTAAAGAGACAAGTCTAGTATTTGATGGACAAAGGTTTGGTTAGAGAAATCTTGAGTCCATGCGCAGTACCAACTGTGTTGAGTCCGAAGAAAGATGGAGGATGGAGAATGTGTGCAGACTCAAGAGCCATAAACAAGATCACCATTGGGTACAGATTTCCATTGACAAGGATGGATGACTTAATGGATTGTTTGAGTGGAGCGAAATATTATTCAAAGATAGATTTGAAAAGTGGATATCGCCAGATAAGAATGAGGGAAGGTGATGAGTGGAAAACAACCTTCAAGACAAATGAGGGGTTGTATGAATGGCTTGTTATGTCATTTGGCTTGACAAATGCCCCGAGTACTTTTATGAGGTTGATGAATGAAGTGTTGAAATATTTTATTGGTAATTTTGTGATTGTATATCTGGATGATATACTAGTCTTTAGTAAAACTGAAGAAGAGTATCTGAGGCACTTAACATTAGTGATGAGGAGGTTGCACCGGGAGAAGCTACTGATAACTTTAAAGAAATCCTCTTTTATGAAGACATAACTCATTTACTTGGGTCTTGTGATCTCTTCGAATGAATTAAAGATGGATCCCAATAAGGTGAGAGAAATCAGAGAATGGTTGTCACCAAGGAGTATATTTGAGGTGAGAAGCTTCCATGGATTAGCGAGTTTCTATCGAAAGTTCATTAGAAATTTCAGTGAGATTGGTGCACAGATGATGGATACGGTGAAGAAGAGACACAAGTATTTTAAATGGACATAAGAGGTTGATAAAAGCTTCAATATATTGAAGGAGAAGATAACAGAACAACTGATTCTGGTCTTGCCAGATTTCGGGAAGACATTTCATGTGAGATGTGATGCGAGTGGAGTTGCAATTGGAGTAGTCTTGAGCCAAGATAATAAGCATGTTGCATATTTCAGTGAGAAGTTGAACGATACTAAGAGAAAGTACTCCACATATGATAAATATTTCTACACCATAATTCAAGCCTTGAAGAAATGGAGGCACTATCTTGTTCCAAAAGAGTTTGTTTTGTATAGCGATAACTAGGCTTTATAATTCATAACCAGACATGAGAAGTTGAATCAAAGACATGCTAAGTGGATAGAGTTTATGCAAAATTTCACTTTTGTCATTAAACATATTTCTGGTAATGCTAACAAGTTTTTTGATGCATTGAGCAGGAGATGTTTGATTCTGCAGGAATTTCAAGTGAAAACCTTGGGGTTTGAACACGTTAAGGAGATGTATCGTGATGATCCAGATTTCAAAGAGGCATATGAATCATGTGAGAATCATGTGCTCAGAGACAGAAGTCGGTAGATAGAGTATATGGTTCATGATGGGTTGTTGTTTAAAGGGTGTCAGTTGTGCATACCAAAGTGCTCGATGAGAGAGAATTTTTTGAAGGAAAAGCATAGTGGAGGTCTAGCCGGACATTTCGGCCATGAAAAAACCTTTTCACGGTTGAACAGTTCATACTATTGGCTAGGTATGAGGGCAGAGGTGAAGAATTTTGTGAACAGATGTAATATTTTTTAGTATGCAAAGGGAAAGAGATAAAATATTGGGTTGTATATGCCATTTCCTATTCCAGAGAGGCCTTGGGATGCAATAAGCATGGATTTCGTGTTGGGATTGCCAAAAACAAAAAGAGGAAGTGATTCCATATTTGTGGTAGTTGATAGATTCTCAAAGATGGCACACTTTATCCCATGCCAGAAGACCAGTGATGCAACACACGTTGCTAACTTGTTTTTCAAGGAAGTTGTGAGACTTCATGGGTTGCCCATGAGTATTGTTTTAGACAGAGATACCAAGTTTCTTGGTCATTTCTAGAGAACATTGTGGAAGAAACTGGGAACAGAACTATCCTTTAGTTATGCATATCACCCTCAAATGGATGGACGGACTGAGGTGGTGAATTGGAGTTTAGAAGATTTGTTGAGAAGTTTGGTCACTGAACATCATAGTCAGTGGGATAAGATTCTAGCACAAACAGAGTTTGCATACAATGACTCAGTAAACAGAAGTATTTGAAAGATCCCATTTCATATAGTATATGGAATGAAGCCTAGGGGAGTGTCAGAGTTAAGAGACCTGGAGCAGAGTGAATTCATAAGAGTTGGAGCCGAAGACTTCGCTTCAGAAATGCAGGAGCTTCATAATCAGATCAAAGAGCAGTTGCAGAAGAGCAGCATCGAATATAAACACAGAGTTGATCAACATAGGAGGAAAATTCAATTTGAAGTAGGAGATCAATTTCTAGCACATCTCAGGAAGGAGAGGTTCCCAAGAGGAACATATAATAAACTAAAGTTGAAGAAGATAGGACCGTGCAAGATCCTAAGAAAATTTGATGAGAATGCTTATGAGATAAAGCTGCTAGAAGATGTGGGTATATCGTTGATATTCAACATTGCATACCTGTATCCTTATAGGGAAGATGGAACTGGAGGATCAAAAGATCAGAAAGAGATTTAGTGGAAAGAGCAGATGCCTGTAGTAGAGAAGTCGCAGATGGAGAAGATCGTAGATCGATGAATTGGTAAGAAAACCAGGAGGAAAACATATTTTCAGTATTTGGTAAAATGGAAAGGACGCCCAATAGAAGATGTCAGTTGGGTGAACAAAGCAGATATTCAGAAGCATGGAAGGTAAGTGTAGGAGCTCGTGGATAGAATTACATGAATTTTTAGCCAGAGAAGTATGATGCAGGAGCCTCGCCAGCAAAGCATGAGTGGAGGATAGCTAAGCGCACCAGCATGCATTTTGAAGAAATGGTTTTGAATTAAGGGAGGCGTATCATGCAAATGTTCTTAAGGGATTGAAATTTATGAACATCTTTAATGTTTTGGAGCTGGATGATTGCATGAGATCATTGGAGGATGTATTTTCTTTTAATCAAGTTGCGTCCAGTACAGATTCGATGTGTTTGATCTTATCTGTCTGTCACAAATATTTATTGTAATAAATCCTAAGTAAGTTGAATGCTTTTATTTTGATAGGACAGCACTAAAGTAGTTTGAGGGAAAAGCTAAAAGAGCCCTCTTGTACAAGGCTTTGTATTTTTCCCAAATAAGGATGTTGATAATTGTTGCTGAAGCTATTATGGTAGTTGTTGTAGAAGTTGTTGAAGCTTATCAGATTGTATGAACACATGTATATTTTCAGTTGAATGAATATAACAGAGAAGCATTGTTCCAAATGTCTGGTGTTACAGTTATTGTGTCTCTCTAAATGAATGAATGGTAGGATTTTTGTTTACTTGTAATTCTTTGTTATTCACTCATTCTTGTGTTTATGAATGCATTTACATAGTTGAATGTATGAATCTGTGAGGATTTAGATAAGTTTCAATTGTTTCCCTTCTACGAGCAAGTGAAAGAGTGCATAGTGTCTGCAAGGTGTGCGTGACAGAGTCTATTTCGACTCATAAGCTCAGAAGAGATAACGTGAACTTTATATGTGCAAGGACTGCAGAGTGTCTGCAAGGCATGCGTGCCAAAGTCCATTTCGACTCATAAGCTTAGAAGAGATAACGCGAACTTTATATGTGCAAGGAGTGCATAGTGTTCACAAGGTGTGCGTGATAGAGTCTGCTACGTAGAAAGTTCAGGAGAGATAACTTGAAGGTGGGTGCAGAGTTGATACTTGGCTAAGTATCGATAAATTGTTTTGGGAAGTTCAGAGTGTTGGGGAGAGAAAGTCCAAGAGAGGTAACTTGGAGTTTGTATGCAAGTGTGCCTATTTTCTGCAAGGAGTGCGTGACAGAGCCTTCTGACTCAGAAGCTCAAGAGGAGTAGAGAAATTTGTCCATGGAGAAGCTAAGTTGTGGAGGGGGACTTGTTGCAAGGCGTGCACGGGCTGAAATTCGACTAAGTGTCGAAGAGAGCATTCTAAAGAGGAAAATTTTTGAGAAAGAACAAGCTCAGGAGGGAGAACGACTTGAAATCTTCAAAGGGAGGAATCCTTTAAGGTTTCCCAGAATTAACGAGCAAAATCCGCCAGGAGGGATCAGTATCATACCGTCAGATCTGGGGAAAGCTGCACGAAGGTTAGCCATGAAGCATTTTGACACTTAATGGTTCATAGTATTTTGGAGTGTTGCAAGAGCGAGGTTGCAAAGTCGCGAAGTGACCATGATCGTTGGCTGCGAGGAGGATACGTGGCAGTGGATTAGAAAATATGGGGGATAGAGGTCCAGAAAAGTTGTGTGTGGAATAGGTGGAATCCTCGCGAAGTCGTGAAACCCAAAATATAGTTGGACCGTCAGATCTAGGTGGACATGCAGCAAAGATTCGCGTGTTCAATAGAAATCGTTTTAGAAAGAACCAAAGACAAAGGTTGTGATATTTCTGAAGCCTGAAGTTACGAAGAGTTGACCCACGGTCACAACCTATGGTCACATAGGAGAAAAAGTCTAGCGCGGGGGCTAGCGCTCGCAAGGTTGGTGTTGCCAAAAGTGCTAGAGAGCAGGGTTGCAGGTAACATCAAAGGGAACTGTGTGTTGTTGTTCAAGGCTTGTTGAAGGCCCGAAGAGCTAATCCGACTCGAGTAAATATAAGATCTGAGACCGGGAGGTCGCAGAATCCCCAGGAGGGTAGGGGGGTTGCATCAAAGTGTCTTAGATTAGAAATCAGAAATGAATGAAGTAGTAATGAAATTTCACTTGGGAATAAGAGTAGACCTTATCATAGCAATGTGTTCTCTCCCCCCCTTTTAATTTGTCTAGATTGCTCCTTTAAATATCTCCAAGGTAGTTGAATCATTCAACCACTTTTATTTAACTTATTAACTAACAAATAGTTAGTTAATAGGAGAGTTGTCAAGTAAATTAGTAATAAATAATAATAGTAATATGATAAGGGTAGTAAATAAAGCTAATAAGTGGGGACCCCTATTTCATTTAAACCAATTAATGAACCATTTCCTCCTTGTAACTTCCACCTTATATGCAAGACATATCATCTTGCCACTTCATACACTTTATGTGATTAAAATGCATAAGATGGAAAGTTCATAAGAGTCCCCTTGTCGCTCCATGAAACAATTATTTAAATTCATGCAACTTTAATCATCATGTAGATTTATGCAAAAAATATATAGCATAAAATATAGGGTTGTCCAAATCATAAGTTGTCAAAGTATGAGCTGTCAAAAATTAAAAGTTGTCCAAATCACAAGCTATCAAAAATAACATGTTGTCCAAAATGAAGTGCAAACAAGTTCACATATAGATGTCAACAAAATTATAAAAAACCATATTTGTTGTGAGAGGTTGCTCCTCTCTTTCCATGGCTACTTTCAGCGCTTTCATTTTTATCAATTGATGAACCTGCCTTAACATATTTCTGATCATTTCCCTGCACATGTGAAGGGACTGAATGTGATGATTCATGTAATGAATTTGACTCAGCTGCTACTACTTTATCTTTATCTGGACTATCCTCAAGTTTAGTGATCTTGGCCTTGGCATGATGGGCATGTGAGGCTTGGGATATGGGTTGTTGATGCAAGGGAGAAGCAGTATGTCAGGCATGAAAAGGAGGTTGTTGAGGGTGATCAATATTTGGCCAGCCATGTGACTGTCCAGAAGGAGGATGTACAACATTTTTCCAACCATCATGTTCTGGTCTGACCAGCGGAGCAAAAACATGGTTAGGAATTGGAATATTGATGCTTGGATGAGGGTTTTCATGCATAAGTGGAGGTCTATAAACTTGTTGGCCAACCAAATTGAGGAAACCTGTGTGCAACAACTGATTGAATTCTTCTGAATCTGCATCAAATTGTATTGAAAATCAGAGCCTCCTATTACCCCTTTGCCAAGGACCTAGCCCTCGACCTCTATTATTTCCTCTCCTTCCATGGCTTCCTCTGCTAAAAAATCTCATTCTAATACACATTCACAACATCAGAACTAGAGCATCATTAATCCATCATCTAAACATTTGAAAAAAATAATTTAGACCTCGCTCTATATACCACAATACATATGCAAGCAATCACTATGCATTTCATGTCCTAGAGCTAATACTCACTTAGAACGGGGACTTAGAAAGGTTCTCGGGATTCCATGATTGGGCTTATAATGAGTGGAAAATGGTGAGTATGATAAGGGAAATGTAATATGGATTGTTCATTTACCATAATTAGCTCTGCCAAATCATTACACTCTTATTAACATCCTTGGATATAGAATAGAGTAGATATCAAACTAACTAAACACTTATTCAAACTCAAATAATTCTACTATTAGACACTTTATACAATTGCAATTAAGCATGGGAATGAAACATGTACTTGGGATAGTGAAAATAGATTGTAATGGATGAAAAATGTTAAGTATGACAGGAATAAAATGGACATGCATTCATTACAATTGACTTCAACCATTATCCACCTTTTGACCCCAACAAGAAGAATTATAATAAACATACAACCATAGTGTTCGATCCTAAAAGTCGATCTCATTTTATTATCCTTTCATCAAAATTCTTACCACAACTCGATTATTGTCAGAATCCATTCACATAATACTCTCAGTTATTCCTCTAGTGTCATCTATTATTCATAAAAAAATCCATGTATCATCCATTTTCATTTTTATGAAATCACAGTATATCATTGCTAACGTTGAATGCAAAATTCCACGTAACAGTGCCCACGATATCAACCAGGCATCGAAACATCAACCAAATAAGCTCCCATGTATTGAAATCATCAAATCTCAATCAAATGTACATAGTTTACACTATATACATGCTATTTCCAGAACTAATATCCAACTAAGAATTTGTTTCGTGAGGGGTGTAAGACATGCGCCAAACATCAAATGAAATAAACAATAATATGCAACATCATTTACATCATTTTTTGTGGTTGTAATCGAATCTAGAGAAGGCAACCCACTTTCTCTTTCTCCAAATATCGTTGCAACGAAAGGGTGAGTCAATTTGAAATCATATGGAAAAATCCCATTTTAAAATTTTGGTTATGGCAAGGGTATCATAAAATGACAGGGTTCAAACCCTTTAGAACGGGATATCTATCATGGATCCTTTCAAAATATTTAAATTATGGTGCGACCCTTTTCATGATATGTAACAAAATGCTATAATCTTTTAACTACTTTTATATATCATGTACAATCAGCGAGTGACAACCAGGTCGACAAGAGTTGTGACTGGAAACATAGAAAACCAACAACAAACCCCAACTACGATGAGGGTTTTAACCCAGTGGATTCACGACTCAAACTCAGACTTGGTTAGGTTCGAAATTAAAAACCAACGAAACACCTTCCTCAAAACTCAAATAAGGGTATGCATAAGGTCGTATGACGTTGTCATCAGGGAAGAAAATATGTAGAGAGTGCACGCACTGCTAACAGGCGATAAAAAATACCCTAATTCAATAAACACCATACCTTGTCTTCGAATAGTTCATTGACAACCACAAACCAACAAATAGACATAGTGAATGTGCAATCAGTTACTCAAAATCAAAACTATCAAGCAGCTCATTCAAGCTTCCATGCAAGTGAATCATTAAAACCATGAGTAGAATACTTCTTTTCTTTTCTAGAAAGTAGAACAAGAAAACATTGGATGCAAGCACAACAAGTAGTCACAGAGCTAGACATAAACTATTTAGCAAAAAAAACACTTCAGATGATAGGGAAAAGAAACCCTAGTACCTGTTGTTTGGCGGGTTAAATGGTGCCTCTGAGCAATTGCAACAGTTAACAATACTCGAACTTCCTCCAATACCAAATGATACGAATGCCAAAACCCAAGGTGGTATACCAATGGTGGTGGTGCATTAACTCAGTTGGTCACGTCATGTTGGGGTTATGGCCAACATTAAACATCCATTAAACCCAAGACAAGCCAAGTCAAAACTCTATGCAATCGTTAAATGCCAAGTAGTTGGCAGAGCCTCAAAAATCACGTGCCACCAACACAACCACCTATTACATACGACTATTGATTGTATCCAATATGCATTGTATATCCAATATTCATTTCCCACATGCATTCGAACTTATCACAAGCACTATCAATAAATCGAAACCGTGGATGATGAATTTGTAATGTAATAGTATGGAATGAATGTTGGGTTGGGCATATTATATGTGTTGTAAATTATATCCCATATGTGTTAAGACTTGCAATTTTTACCATATGTAAACCTTCGAACAACTACCTTTTATCAATAGTCGAGGTCGTTATCACATGGAACATATTCTTGCAGCTTGTATAATGTGCATGGATCATATACATAACTACTGAAATATGTAAGTGATGTGCTAAGCATATATGTATATAAACACCTTTTATATAACAAGGTATATATATAAAAAAAAACAAATTCATCAAGTGCATCACATAGTAAACCCATGAATCATGTCAAAACCTTTGCCAACATTGAACCCTTTTTACCATTTGAAGCCATGAGTTATCAACAACAACCAACAACCATAACTTAAACCATTTTGATGATGATTTTATCCAATATTGATGTCTTTAAAGTTTTGGAAATTGATTCCCCACGAGGAATTTTTCTTTAATCATCATTTGAAACCACCATTGTTACCATCCATTTTGTTGAAAACAAAAACCAGGCTCATACCAAATAATAAATATGCAGACCATCAGTAAGCATCCAAGACAACCATCAATGAACATAGGACTAGGCGACTTCTTCTTCGAGGGACTTCTTTTTAGTTACCTTCTTAGTGACATTATAGGGGGTCCCACTTATAGCATTATATATATATATATATATATATATATATATATATATATATATATATATATGTAACACACCCGACCCTTGAGTATATTTCATAGGGATGGGGCATCAAAATTTCGCTCTCCTTAACATCTCAAATCCTCTGTCTGAGGTCTTCATCCTCTTTTACTTACCCATAGCATTCTAATGACTACTGCCAAGCTCGAATAGGAGCTTTGGGTTGCAAGTTATGGTTTCCCAAAGTTCTTTGGGCGTTCATTGGTTTAGAGCCACGTGGCATCCATGTGAATCCACCTCACATGTACTGTCTCACAGTTCCTTCATCCACAGTGGAAGTCCATCCACCATCCGATCCTACGATTGGACTCGACCTTCATCTAACACGCAAACGTCTAAAACGTAGGCCAAAAAGAACTTCAGCACTTCGGCATTGAACGCCTCCTTACCGTCTATGCACTAGACCTTTTGAAGTCTCGAACTCCCAAAGTTTTGTAAGCTTTCCACGTGGTTCTGACCTTCGGGACTTTTGGTCTCACTCTAATGCTACACCCCAAATCCTCCAAACTCCCAAAGTTTCATTCACTCCACCTACCACTTTGGTTAGGCGGGCACATGCCACGGGTTGACACGTCAAAGGGCCAGGGGTGACATGTGTCACGTTCTAATAGGCATATAGGGTCTATGACAAGCACAAATCGAGCTAACACATGGCACATCGAACATGGGTCCACGTCACCCTGGTGATGTAGGCTTGCCACGTCACACCAAACTGTCAGCCTTCTAACATCCCACAAATCTCACGGTCGAGATCTAGCCACGTGGAACCATAGATCCATGGCTAGTGTTACTTTGCGACTTCGGCCTTCGAGAGTTTTGCAATGAAAACTTTTATTTTCTCTTGAAGTGGGTCAACACCAGGATGACCACAGGCCATATATGACAGTTAGGAAAAGTCCCAAAGTGTCCTTGAATCGACGGCTCTCGCTACTTCAGACTTTGGATCTTTTTGACACGCTACACCTCAAATTCCCCGAAGCACCCAATCTCTGAACTAAAGGATCTAGCGCCACGCGTCCCCTGTACATCGACAGTTGAGAGGGATCCCGAAGCATCAGTGGATTGATGATCCAAATTACTTCACGATTTCAAACTTCGGGGAGTTTGGAATTACAACACCCCTATCCTCCCGAAGCGGTCAACGTCAGGCTAACTACATCATGAATCCTACAGCTAGGAAGGAACCTAAAGGATCCCTAGATCTATGATCATGGTCACTTTGTGGCTCTGGCCTTCAGGGATTTTGGCGTTACTACCACTCCATTCTCTCGAAATAGGAATTCTTCGAAGTACCGTGTGCGGGTCCCTCCTCCTGGATGATCGGACGGTAGGCAGAGCTACCAACGATCTCCCCCAAATCTACAACTCTCCTTTACTTTGTAACTTCGACGTTTGAGGATTTTGATTCTATAGCATCTCTATTCTCCCGAAGTAGAACTTCACCAAAGTCTTCTCGGTGTAGATCCAACGGCTGTGGGAACCCCCAAACATTTTCTATCGGTGGCTCGTGCTACTTCGTGATAGGGAGTTGGATCCTGGTTTAGTCAGTAAAATAGGTTCCTCTAACCACTAGGGAAACCATCCATTACCAATCAACTTGTCAGTAACCAAAACTCTCTGTTACCTTTGTCTAGTTGATGATTTAGTAGGGTCAACAATANACAATAAGTTTAGCACCAAAGACAACCCCTACTTCTATGTGGGATCACATGAGTTTGTCTTTGCATGCAGCTCTTGAACCAGTTCCAATTGTTCCATAACTTTTCCCTTGTGAAGAATGGTATCATAAATCTTTGAATGAACTGCATCAGCCAAAGAAGCAATTTTCTGGGAGAAGAAAATTTATCGAGGAGACGGCAAGGGGTCACGAGGAACGAGCTAGTCAAAATTTCGAAATCCCAACTTGCATTCTGCATGGAGGTGACAATGAGCACATCTGAATGACAGGTGGAGATAATCTGATTGTTGGGTATATGTTTTATCTCCTAAAACAATGTCCATTGATTAATACAAACCAATCATGGGATCAACATCAACCATAATTTGTGCAATTGAGCGATAGTTGGATGTTTTATATCGCTTGTTTGTCATGATGTAGTTACCCATAACTTTTCCTATAGCTCGAAACCCCTTGTCCGACCAGAAATCAATTGGAAGATTCAGAAGCTTGATCCAAATAAGGAGCCTGGAGAGGCTCTCCTCGTGAGCGTTGAAGAGAGGATGCAACGACTTTGAGAAAAAGAGGTGGTGATCCAAATACCATTGATCGGTTAATATTGCTTTCACGTTTACTTTGTTATGGAAAATGACCCCCATCCATCCTCGGGAGAGAAGGTGACAGATCGACAAGTATCCAAGGGATAACTGCCAATCCTTTTTCCATCCAAGCTAAAACTGTATTGTAAGCCATATTCCTTCCCACGAATTTTTCGACGATTGCATCACCATGTAGCTTGGCGATTTTTGAAACCTGTAGATCTTTGCCCACAACCAGGGAAACACGAACCCCCCTCCTCCCCCGAGGTTTTTTTGTTTTCTTGCGTTTTTTTATTTGAATGTGAACAAAATTCATCAACTAGTTCTGCCTTTTTCTCCAGGGACGGGCAGTTCACAAAGGCTTCGGCCTGAAACCTTTTCTTTTATGTAGAAACATTTTTCATAGTTTGTGGGGTCTAGAGTTATGCATGGCGGAGGCGATTTGGATGGGGGGGAGGAAATGGACTTTGCTTCATTCCATGAGTACCCTTGTGTACAACTGTGTTGAAAGATGACCTTGGGATTGGTGGGAGCCATCGTGGAACCCAAGGAGATGAGGTGGCCGGAGGATTATCCAGTCCGAGAACTGACAGAGTGTAATGTTCCCAACCCAATATGCTAGGAACATTGTGTTTTTCATTGATTTTTATGTGTTTTCTGGTTGTGGCATTTCGTCAAACACTTTGCACACTTAAGTCTCATGAGTTGTGCTAGGGTTTAATGTGATGGTTTAATGTGTGTTTGCAGCGAATAATCAAAGAATATACAACAATGGAATGTACTCAACGAGATGCAAGATCAACAACACAAGAAATAACCATAAATACCTCAAATCTAATTTATTAATAATAGATCTCTGACCTCATACAAAATGGTGCAACTATGTTAAGGGAAGTTCCCATGACAATACACAGAAGCCCAAAGATGAGACTGAGAAACTACATAGTCACTCTGAAAGAGGAGGAAGTTCCCGAGGGAGACAAAGTGGTGGTAGAAACCCTTTTCCTAGAGGAAGAGGAAGAGACAGAGGAGGAGAGGTGAAATGTTATACATGTGGAAAGACAGGACAAATGTCTTGGGAATGCCCTGAAATAAAGAAAGAAGGAGGTGAAGCTCACATTTCGGAAGTGCAGAAGCGGAATGTTGAAGCAGAAGGTGCAGAGGATGGGAGATCTCTGATGATGAAGAAATTTCTCTTAAATCCAGAGCCAGAGGTTGAAAATCCAGTGCAGAGGAACAATTTGTTCAGGACAACTTGCAAGACTAAAGACAAAGTATACAAGGGATAATTGACAGTGGGACCACTGATAATTTAGTATCCATAGAAATGGTGGAGAAGTTGGAGCTGGAAACAATTGCACATTCGAGTTTGTATAAGGTCTCATGGTTGCAGAAAGGTCATCAAGTAACGGTAACTAAACAATGCCTTGTTGAATTTAAAATAGGAGGATATAGGGACGAGATTCTGTGTGATGTAATCCCCATGGATGTATGTCATGTTTTGTTGGGGAAACCATGGCAGTAAGGAATGTCATTCATGATGGGAGGAAAAATACTTATACTTTGGAAAATAATGGTAGGATGCACATGTTGTTGCCGATTGAGGAAAAGAAAGTAAAGGAAGAAGCCAACACGAGCATACTTCTCATGAGTGGGAAGGAACTCCTAAGTGAATTTAAGAAGGAACATGAGATGCAGTTTGTTGTAGTGAGGAAGCCAAAAGTTATTCTTACAAGTACTTCTATGGAGGATCTGCCTGAGGAAGCTTGGGAACTATTGGAGAATTTTGTCGACATAGTAGTGGATGAGTTTCCAAGCTCATTGCCACCTATCAGAAGTATCAACCATCACATTGACTTAATACCAGGAGTAAGTCTACCAAACAAAGCAGCGTACAGATTGACACCTCAAGAGAATGAGGAGGTAAAGAGACAAGTCTAGTATTTGATGGACAAAGGTTTGGTTAGAGAAATCTTGAGTCCATGCGCAGTACCAACTGTGTTGAGTCCGAAGAAAGATGGAGGATGGAGAATGTGTGCAGACTCAAGAGCCATAAACAAGATCACCATTGGGTACAGATTTCCATTGACAAGGATGGATGACTTAATGGATTGTTTGAGTGGAGCGAAATATTATTCAAAGATAGATTTGAAAAGTGGATATCGCCAGATAAGAATGAGGGAAGGTGATGAGTGGAAAACAACCTTCAAGACAAATGAGGGGTTGTATGAATGGCTTGTTATGTCATTTGGCTTGACAAATGCCCCGAGTACTTTTATGAGGTTGATGAATGAAGTGTTGAAATATTTTATTGGTAATTTTGTGATTGTATATCTGGATGATATACTAGTCTTTAGTAAAACTGAAGAAGAGTATCTGAGGCACTTAACATTAGTGATGAGGAGGTTGCACCGGGAGAAGCTACTGATAACTTTAAAGAAATCCTCTTTTATGAAGACATAACTCATTTACTTGGGTCTTGTGATCTCTTCGAATGAATTAAAGATGGATCCCAATAAGGTGAGAGAAATCAGAGAATGGTTGTCACCAAGGAGTATATTTGAGGTGAGAAGCTTCCATGGATTAGCGAGTTTCTATCGAAAGTTCATTAGAAATTTCAGTGAGATTGGTGCACAGATGATGGATACGGTGAAGAAGAGACACAAGTATTTTAAATGGACATAAGAGGTTGATAAAAGCTTCAATATATTGAAGGAGAAGATAACAGAACAACTGATTCTGGTCTTGCCAGATTTCGGGAAGACATTTCATGTGAGATGTGATGCGAGTGGAGTTGCAATTGGAGTAGTCTTGAGCCAAGATAATAAGCATGTTGCATATTTCAGTGAGAAGTTGAACGATACTAAGAGAAAGTACTCCACATATGATAAATATTTCTACACCATAATTCAAGCCTTGAAGAAATGGAGGCACTATCTTGTTCCAAAAGAGTTTGTTTTGTATAGCGATAACTAGGCTTTATAATTCATAACCAGACATGAGAAGTTGAATCAAAGACATGCTAAGTGGATAGAGTTTATGCAAAATTTCACTTTTGTCATTAAACATATTTCTGGTAATGCTAACAAGTTTTTTGATGCATTGAGCAGGAGATGTTTGATTCTGCAGGAATTTCAAGTGAAAACCTTGGGGTTTGAACACGTTAAGGAGATGTATCGTGATGATCCAGATTTCAAAGAGGCATATGAATCATGTGAGAATCATGTGCTCAGAGACAGAAGTCGGTAGATAGAGTATATGGTTCATGATGGGTTGTTGTTTAAAGGGTGTCAGTTGTGCATACCAAAGTGCTCGATGAGAGAGAATTTTTTGAAGGAAAAGCATAGTGGAGGTCTAGCCGGACATTTCGGCCATGAAAAAACCTTTTCACGGTTGAACAGTTCATACTATTGGCTAGGTATGAGGGCAGAGGTGAAGAATTTTGTGAACAGATGTAATATTTTTTAGTATGCAAAGGGAAAGAGATAAAATATTGGGTTGTATATGCCATTTCCTATTCCAGAGAGGCCTTGGGATGCAATAAGCATGGATTTCGTGTTGGGATTGCCAAAAACAAAAAGAGGAAGTGATTCCATATTTGTGGTAGTTGATAGATTCTCAAAGATGGCACACTTTATCCCATGCCAGAAGACCAGTGATGCAACACACGTTGCTAACTTGTTTTTCAAGGAAGTTGTGAGACTTCATGGGTTGCCCATGAGTATTGTTTTAGACAGAGATACCAAGTTTCTTGGTCATTTCTAGAGAACATTGTGGAAGAAACTGGGAACAGAACTATCCTTTAGTTATGCATATCACCCTCAAATGGATGGACGGACTGAGGTGGTGAATTGGAGTTTAGAAGATTTGTTGAGAAGTTTGGTCACTGAACATCATAGTCAGTGGGATAAGATTCTAGCACAAACAGAGTTTGCATACAATGACTCAGTAAACAGAAGTATTTGAAAGATCCCATTTCATATAGTATATGGAATGAAGCCTAGGGGAGTGTCAGAGTTAAGAGACCTGGAGCAGAGTGAATTCATAAGAGTTGGAGCCGAAGACTTCGCTTCAGAAATGCAGGAGCTTCATAATCAGATCAAAGAGCAGTTGCAGAAGAGCAGCATCGAATATAAACACAGAGTTGATCAACATAGGAGGAAAATTCAATTTGAAGTAGGAGATCAATTTCTAGCACATCTCAGGAAGGAGAGGTTCCCAAGAGGAACATATAATAAACTAAAGTTGAAGAAGATAGGACCGTGCAAGATCCTAAGAAAATTTGATGAGAATGCTTATGAGATAAAGTTGCTAGAAGATGTGGGTATATCGTTGATATTCAACATTGGATACCTGTATCCTTATAGGGAAGATGGAACCGGAGGATCAAAAGATCAGAAAGAGATTTAGTGGAAAGAGCAGATGCCTGTAGTAGAGAAGTCGTAGATGGAGAAGATCGTAGATCGACGAATTGGTAAGAAAACCAGGAGGAAAACATATTTTCAGTATTTGGTAAAATGGAAAGGACACCCAATAGAAGATGTCAGTTGGGTGAACAAAGCAGATATTCAAAAGCATGGAAGGTAAGTGTAGGAGCTCATGGATAGGATTACATGAATTTTTAGCCAGAGAAGTATGATGCAGGAGCCTCGCCAGCAAAGCATGAGTGGAGGATAGCTAAGCGCACCAGTGTGCATTTTGAAGAAATGGTTTTGAATTAAAGGAGGCGTATCATGCAAATGTTCTGAAGGGATTGAAATTTATGAACATCTTTAATGTTTTGGAGCTGGATGATTGCATGAGATCATTGGAGGATGTATTTTCTTTTAATCAAGTTGTGTCCAGTACAGATTCGATGTGTTTGATCTTTTCTGTCTGTCACAAATATTTATTGTAATAAATCCTAAGTAAGTTGAATTCTTTTATTTCGATAGGATAGCTCTAAAGTAGTTTGAGGGAAAAGCTAAAAGAGCCCTCTTGTACAAGGCTTTGTATTTTTCCCAAATAAGGATGTTGATAATTGTTGCTAAATCTATTATGGTAGTTGTTGTAGAAGTTGTTGAAGCTTATCAGATTGTATGAACACATGTATATTTTCAGTTGAATGAATATAACAGAGAAGCATTGTTCCAAATGTCTGGTGTTATAGTTACTGTGTCTCTCTAAATGAATGAATGGTAGGATTTTTGTTTACTTGTAATTCTTTGTTATTCACTCATTCTTGTGTTTATGAATGCATTTACATGGTTGAATGTATGAATCTGTGAGGATTTAGATAAGTTTCAATTGTTTCCCTTCTACGAGCAAGTGCAAGAGTGCATAGTGTCTGCAAGGTGTGCGTGACAGAGTCTATTTCGACTCATAAGCTCAGAAGAGATAACGTGAACTTTATATGTGCAAGGACTGCAAAGTGTCTGCAAGGCATGCGTGCCAAAGTCTATTTCGACTCATAAGCTTAGAAGAGATAACGCGAACTTTATATGTGCAAGGAGTGCATAGTGTTCGCAAGGTGTGCGTGATAGAGTCTGCTACATAGAAAGTTCAGGAGAGATAACTTGAAGGTGGGTGCAGAGTTGATACTTGGCTAAGTATTGATAAATTGTTTTGGGAAGTTCAGAGTGTTGGGGAGAGAAAGTCCAAGAGAGGTAACTTGGAGTTTGTATGCAAGTGTGCCTATTTTCTGCAAGAAGTGCATGACAGAGCCTTCTGACTCAGAAGCTCAAGAGGAGTAGAGAAATTTGTCCATGGAGAAGCTAAGTTGTGGAGGAGGACTTGTTGCAAGGCGTGCACGGGCTGAAATTCGACTAAGTGTCGAAGAGATCATTCTAAAGAGGAATTTTTTTGAGAAAGAACAAGCTCAGGAGGGAGAACGACTTGAAATCTTCAAAGGGAGGAATCCTTTAAGGTTTCCCAGAATTAACGAGCAAAACCTGCCAGGAGGGATCGGTATCATACCGTCAGATCTGGGGAAAGTTGCACGAAGGTTAGCCATGAAGCATTTTGACACTTCATGGTTCATAGTATTTTGGAGTGTTGCAAGAGCGAGGTCACAAAGTCGCGAAGTGATCATGATCGTTGGCTGCGAGGAGGATATGTGGCAGTGGATTAGAAAATATGGGGGATAGAGGTCCAGAAAAGTTGTGTGTGGAATAGGTGGAATCCTCACGAAGTCGTGAAACCCAAAATATAGTTGGACCGTCAGATCTAGGTGGACATGCAGCAAAGATTCACGCATTCAGTAGAAAGCATTTTAGAAAGAACCAAAGACAAAGGTTGTGATATTTCTGAAGCATGAAGTTACGAAGAGTTGACCCACGGTCACAACCCATGGTCACATAGGAGAAAAATTCTAGCGCGGGGGCTAGCACTCGCAAGGTTGGTGTTGCCAAAAGCGCTAGAGAGTAGGGTTGCAGGTAACATCAAAGGGAATTGTGTGTTGTTGTTCAAGGTTTGTTGAAGGCCCGAAGAGCTAATCCGACTCGAGTAAATTGAAGATCCGAGACCGGGAGGTCACAGAATCCCCAGGAGGGTAGGGGGGTTGCATCAAAGTGTCTTAGATTAGAAATCAGAAATGAATGAAGTAGTAATGAAATTTCACTTGGGAATAAGAGTAGACCTTATCATAGCAATGTGTTCTCTCCCCCCCTTTTAATTTGTCTAGATTGCTCCTTTAAATATCTCCAAGGTAGTTGAATCATTCAACCACTTTTATTTAACTTATTAACTAACAAATAGTTAGTTAATAGGAGAGTTGTCAAGTAAATTAGTAATAAATAATAATAGTAATATGATAAGGGTAGTAAATAAAGCTAATAAGTGGGGACCCCTATTTCATTTAAACCAATTAATGAACCATTTCCTCCTTGTAACTTCCACCTTATATGCAAGACATATCATCTTGCCACTTCATACACTTTATGTGATTAAAATGCATAAGATGGAAAGTTCATAAGAGTCCCCTTGTCGCTCCATGAAACAATTATTTAAATTCATGCAACTTTAATCATCATGTAGATTTATGCAAAAAATATATAGCATAAAATATAGGGTTGTCCAAATCATAAGTTGTCAAAGTATGAGCTGTCAAAAATTAAAAGTTGTCCAAATCACAAGCTATCAAAAATAACATGTTGTCCAAAATGAAGTGCAAACAAGTTCACATATAGATGTCAACAAAATTATAAAAAACCATATTTGTTGTGAGAGGTTGCTCCTCTCTTTCCATGGCTACTTTCAGCGCTTTCATTTTTATCAATTGATGAACCTGCCTTAACATATTTCTGATCATTTCCCTGCACATGTGAAGGGACTGAATGTGATGATTCATGTAATGAATTTGACTCAGCTGCTACTACTTTATCTTTATCTGGACTATCCTCAAGTTTAGTGATCTTGGCCTTGGCATGATGGGCATGTGAGGCTTGGGATATGGGTTGTTGATGCAAGGGAGAAGCAGTATGTCAGGCATGAAAAGGAGGTTGTTGAGGGTGATCAATATTTGGCCAGCCATGTGACTGTCCAGAAGGAGGATGTACAACATTTTTCCAACCATCATGTTCTGGTCTGACCAGCGGAGCAAAAACATGGTTAGGAATTGGAATATTGATGCTTGGATGAGGGTTTTCATGCATAAGTGGAGGTCTATAAACTTGTTGGCCAACCAAATTGAGGAAACCTGTGTGCAACAACTGATTGAATTCTTCTGAATCTGCATCAAATTGTATTGAAAATCAGAGCCTCCTATTACCCCTTTGCCAAGGACCTAGCCCTCGACCTCTATTATTTCCTCTCCTTCCATGGCTTCCTCTGCTAAAAAATCTCATTCTAATACACATTCACAACATCAGAACTAGAGCATCATTAATCCATCATCTAAACATTTGAAAAAAATAATTTAGACCTCGCTCTATATACCACAATACATATGCAAGCAATCACTATGCATTTCATGTCCTAGAGCTAATACTCACTTAGAACGGGGACTTAGAAAGGTTCTCGGGATTCCATGATTGGGCTTATAATGAGTGGAAAATGGTGAGTATGATAAGGGAAATGTAATATGGATTGTTCATTTACCATAATTAGCTCTGCCAAATCATTACACTCTTATTAACATCCTTGGATATAGAATAGAGTAGATATCAAACTAACTAAACACTTATTCAAACTCAAATAATTCTACTATTAGACACTTTATACAATTGCAATTAAGCATGGGAATGAAACATGTACTTGGGATAGTGAAAATAGATTGTAATGGATGAAAAATGTTAAGTATGACAGGAATAAAATGGACATGCATTCATTACAATTGACTTCAACCATTATCCACCTTTTGACCCCAACAAGAAGAATTATAATAAACATACAACCATAGTGTTCGATCCTAAAAGTCGATCTCATTTTATTATCCTTTCATCAAAATTCTTACCACAACTCGATTATTGTCAGAATCCATTCACATAATACTCTCAGTTATTCCTCTAGTGTCATCTATTATTCATAAAAAAATCCATGTATCATCCATTTTCATTTTTATGAAATCACAGTATATCATTGCTAACGTTGAATGCAAAATTCCACGTAACAGTGCCCACGATATCAACCAGGCATCGAAACATCAACCAAATAAGCTCCCATGTATTGAAATCATCAAATCTCAATCAAATGTACATAGTTTACACTATATACATGCTATTTCCAGAACTAATATCCAACTAAGAATTTGTTTCGTGAGGGGTGTAAGACATGCGCCAAACATCAAATGAAATAAACAATAATATGCAACATCATTTACATCATTTTTTGTGGTTGTAATCGAATCTAGAGAAGGCAACCCACTTTCTCTTTCTCCAAATATCGTTGCAACGAAAGGGTGAGTCAATTTGAAATCATATGGAAAAATCCCATTTTAAAATTTTGGTTATGGCAAGGGTATCATAAAATGACAGGGTTCAAACCCTTTAGAACGGGATATCTATCATGGATCCTTTCAAAATATTTAAATTATGGTGCGACCCTTTTCATGATATGTAACAAAATGCTATAATCTTTTAACTACTTTTATATATCATGTACAATCAGCGAGTGACAACCAGGTCGACAAGAGTTGTGACTGGAAACATAGAAAACCAACAACAAACCCCAACTACGATGAGGGTTTTAACCCAGTGGATTCACGACTCAAACTCAGACTTGGTTAGGTTCGAAATTAAAAACCAACGAAACACCTTCCTCAAAACTCAAATAAGGGTATGCATAAGGTCGTATGACGTTGTCATCAGGGAAGAAAATATGTAGAGAGTGCACGCACTGCTAACAGGCGATAAAAAATACCCTAATTCAATAAACACCATACCTTGTCTTCGAATAGTTCATTGACAACCACAAACCAACAAATAGACATAGTGAATGTGCAATCAGTTACTCAAAATCAAAACTATCAAGCAGCTCATTCAAGCTTCCATGCAAGTGAATCATTAAAACCATGAGTAGAATACTTCTTTTCTTTTCTAGAAAGTAGAACAAGAAAACATTGGATGCAAGCACAACAAGTAGTCACAGAGCTAGACATAAACTATTTAGCAAAAAAAACACTTCAGATGATAGGGAAAAGAAACCCTAGTACCTGTTGTTTGGCGGGTTAAATGGTGCCTCTGAGCAATTGCAACAGTTAACAATACTCGAACTTCCTCCAATACCAAATGATACGAATGCCAAAACCCAAGGTGGTATACCAATGGTGGTGGTGCATTAACTCAGTTGGTCACGTCATGTTGGGGTTATGGCCAACATTAAACATCCATTAAACCCAAGACAAGCCAAGTCAAAACTCTATGCAATCGTTAAATGCCAAGTAGTTGGCAGAGCCTCAAAAATCACGTGCCACCAACACAACCACCTATTACATACGACTATTGATTGTATCCAATATGCATTGTATATCCAATATTCATTTCCCACATGCATTCGAACTTATCACAAGCACTATCAATAAATCGAAACCGTGGATGATGAATTTGTAATGTAATAGTATGGAATGAATGTTGGGTTGGGCATATTATATGTGTTGTAAATTATATCCCATATGTGTTAAGACTTGCAATTTTTACCATATGTAAACCTTCGAACAACTACCTTTTATCAATAGTCGAGGTCGTTATCACATGGAACATATTCTTGCAGCTTGTATAATGTGCATGGATCATATACATAACTACTGAAATATGTAAGTGATGTGCTAAGCATATATGTATATAAACACCTTTTATATAACAAGGTATATATATAAAAAAAAACAAATTCATCAAGTGCATCACATAGTAAACCCATGAATCATGTCAAAACCTTTGCCAACATTGAACCCTTTTTACCATTTGAAGCCATGAGTTATCAACAACAACCAACAACCATAACTTAAACCATTTTGATGATGATTTTATCCAATATTGATGTCTTTAAAGTTTTGGAAATTGATTCCCCACGAGGAATTTTTCTTTAATCATCATTTGAAACCACCATTGTTACCATCCATTTTGTTGAAAACAAAAACCAGGCTCATACCAAATAATAAATATGCAGACCATCAGTAAGCATCCAAGACAACCATCAATGAACATAGGACTAGGCGACTTCTTCTTCGAGGGACTTCTTTTTAGTTACCTTCTTAGTGACATTATAGGGGGTCCCACTTATAGCATTATATATATATATATATATATATATATATATATATATATATATATATATATGTAACACACCCGACCCTTGAGTATATTTCATAGGGATGGGGCATCAAAATTTCGCTCTCCTTAACATCTCAAATCCTCTGTCTGAGGTCTTCATCCTCTTTTACTTACCCATAGCATTCTAATGACTACTGCCAAGCTCGAATAGGAGCTTTGGGTTGCAAGTTATGGTTTCCCAAAGTTCTTTGGGCGTTCATTGGTTTAGAGCCACGTGGCATCCATGTGAATCCACCTCACATGTACTGTCTCACAGTTCCTTCATCCACAGTGGAAGTCCATCCACCATCCGATCCTACGATTGGACTCGACCTTCATCTAACACGCAAACGTCTAAAACGTAGGCCAAAAAGAACTTCAGCACTTCGGCATTGAACGCCTCCTTACCGTCTATGCACTAGACCTTTTGAAGTCTCGAACTCCCAAAGTTTTGTAAGCTTTCCACGTGGTTCTGACCTTCGGGACTTTTGGTCTCACTCTAATGCTACACCCCAAATCCTCCAAACTCCCAAAGTTTCATTCACTCCACCTACCACTTTGGTTAGGCGGGCACATGCCACGGGTTGACACGTCAAAGGGCCAGGGGTGACATGTGTCACGTTCTAATAGGCATATAGGGTCTATGACAAGCACAAATCGAGCTAACACATGGCACATCGAACATGGGTCCACGTCACCCTGGTGATGTAGGCTTGCCACGTCACACCAAACTGTCAGCCTTCTAACATCCCACAAATCTCACGGTCGAGATCTAGCCACGTGGAACCATAGATCCATGGCTAGTGTTACTTTGCGACTTCGGCCTTCGAGAGTTTTGCAATGAAAACTTTTATTTTCTCTTGAAGTGGGTCAACACCAGGATGACCACAGGCCATATATGACAGTTAGGAAAAGTCCCAAAGTGTCCTTGAATCGACGGCTCTCGCTACTTCAGACTTTGGATCTTTTTGACACGCTACACCTCAAATTCCCCGAAGCACCCAATCTCTGAACTAAAGGATCTAGCGCCACGCGTCCCCTGTACATCGACAGTTGAGAGGGATCCCGAAGCATCAGTGGATTGATGATCCAAATTACTTCACGATTTCAAACTTCGGGGAGTTTGGAATTACAACACCCCTATCCTCCCGAAGCGGTCAACGTCAGGCTAACTACATCATGAATCCTACAGCTAGGAAGGAACCTAAAGGATCCCTAGATCTATGATCATGGTCACTTTGTGGCTCTGGCCTTCAGGGATTTTGGCGTTACTACCACTCCATTCTCTCGAAATAGGAATTCTTCGAAGTACCGTGTGCGGGTCCCTCCTCCTGGATGATCGGACGGTAGGCAGAGCTACCAACGATCTCCCCCAAATCTACAACTCTCCTTTACTTTGTAACTTCGACGTTTGAGGATTTTGATTCTATAGCATCTCTATTCTCCCGAAGTAGAACTTCACCAAAGTCTTCTCGGTGTAGATCCAACGGCTGTGGGAACCCCCAAACATTTTCTATCGGTGGCTCGTGCTACTTCGTGATAGGGAGTTGGATCCTGGTTTAGTCAGTAAAATAGGTTCCTCTAACCACTAGGGAAACCATCCATTACCAATCAACTTGTCAGTAACCAAAACTCTCTGTTACCTTTGTCTAGTTGATGATTTAGTAGGGTCAACAATA
>JZKD02S1674617.1:492788-502918 GCA_000966675.3 Picea glauca | reverse complement strand
TCAGAGCAGGTTACTACTAGCCTACTATATTTTCAGATGTGCACAAAATGGTTAGGGGTTGTCAACAGTGTCAGTTGTTTACTGGGAAACAGAAACTAGCAGCCTTGTCATTACAGCCAGTAGTAGTGGAAGCCCCTTTTCAACAGTGGGGGCTTGATTTCATTGGTTAATTCAAAGATAATTCAAGTAATGGCTATACTTGGATAATCACGGCAACTGATTATTTCACTAAGTGGGTAGAAGCTATACCCACCAAGTCAACAACAGATAAAGTGGTCATGGATTTTCTCGAAGACAGAATTATCACTAGATTTGGTGTGCCAGCAAAAATAACTACTGATAATGCCAAGGCCTTTAGCTCCACAGAACTATCCTCATTTTGTTTCAAATATGGCATTATATTATCCCACTCATCAAATTATTATCCCCAGGGTAATGGCCTTACTGAGTCTAGCAACAAGAACTTGATGACAATTCTTAAGAAAACTGTTGGGGATAACAAGAGATCATGGGATAATAAGATCAAGTTTGCACTTTGGGCCGACAGGATCACGAAGAAGAGTTCAACAGGGAAGAGTCCCTTCGAATTGGTTTATGGCCTAGATGTCACTTTGCCAATCCACCTCAAGCTTCCAATGTATCAGTTTGTCCAGAAGTATGGCTTGGACGAGGATTTTCATCAAAACAGGATTGATCAGATAATTGAGTTGGATGAAAACGGAAGAAAAGCCCTTGATCAAAGTATGAAAAATCAGGAAAAGATAAAAAGGACCTTCGATAAGTCCTCAAGACAAAGGGATTTCCAGGCAAGTGATACAGTCCTCCTATGGGACAAACAAAGAGAGAAGCTAGGAAGCCACGGCAAGTTTGATAGCATATGGGCAGGGCCTTATATTATCCAGGATGTAGCTGGAAAGAATTCTTTTGTCCTAAGCAAATTGGACAGTGAAAAGTTGCCACTACCAGTAAATGGTCAACTTCTCAAACTCTTCTTCAACGAAGTCATCTGATGTCCATGGGACATCTATTGTATCATACTCTCTAAACCCTATCCTCTGTACTTTAAAATTCATTTATTTCCTGTACATAGTTTATTTTTGTACATAATTTAAATTTGTAAAATGTTGTACATAGTTTATTTCTTTCAAAAAATTTGTATATACATGTATATTATTTCTGCAGCTCATGATTAGTATTGGATTTTATATATGGACATGTTATTGACAAAATTTCGGTGAATGCAGGTCATGTGATTCTGGATTCTCGTGCGCTTTCCTTTAAAGAATAAAAGATCAAGCACACGTCCCCATATGGAGCCAATGTTATCCATCAAAGTTGTACTAGGATGGACTTCCAGCAAGCCGCCAAAGTTTGAACATTGTTGTTCAAAATTCAGAGTTAAGAAGTTCAATCGGTCGTAAAGACCTTACACGTTGTGTTGGTCAGTGGTTGATAGTTTAATTAGGACAATCTCTAAAGTAGTTAGCTTAATGCCCAAAAAAACACCTTGAAGTGACCTGCAAAGTAAGGCAGGACCTCTCGGGACCTGGCTTCCCACCCGTTTTGGACATCCAGCACTTTGAGTGAGTTTTACTGGTNTTTACCAGTTCCTTCTCTGAAATGATCTCTTCAATAGCTTGTAATTGATCTCTTAACTGAGAGATCCTCACAAAGTATGATGTTATGCTATCATCATCATTCATTTTCATGTCATAGAGCTCATTCTTCAGACTCATTACCTGTCCAATGTTTCTGACTGAGAAGAGGTTTGTTAGGGCATCGTACATCTTCTTAGATGAGTCAAGATGGGAGATGTAGAGTATCAAGTGCTCTTTTATAGAATCCACTAAGATACTCATGGCATTGATGTCATTATCTTTGAAATTCTCCATAACTGCAACGTTCTGAGGTTCCTTCTCTTTTCCTTCTTCAAATTGGGGTTCCGTGATCTTTCCTTTCACGATGTCCAACACCTTATTATTGGCAAGGATGAGGTCAATCCTTGTCTTCCATGCTCTGAAGTTAGAAGCCCCTTCTAACTTGTTTTCTGACTTCATAGAGTAAGTCATAATTGCTTTGACTTGGTCAACCTTTGACTTTGACCAAAAACTCAAACTTGACGTCTTGGCTTGCTGAGAATACAAGGAGGTGCACTAGGCTAGGGTGCACTAGGCTATCCAAAAATTAGGTCAATCCCTTCACTTAAGGTGCCTCAACAAGAGGGTTAGGGTTTTGTTGTTGCAGCAAAAACTGGCTGCAACTGCAACTACAACTAAACAAATCCTCCCAATCTATCTTCCAGCGATTAGACTGTCTGAAGATAGTGTGGGCCCATAACCTGTTAGAAAGTAATGGATGTGCTCGTTTAACCATGGACAATATAGCAATATTGTCACCCAACCATAGGTAGAAGCCACCCTCGAGAACCTTAACCTTGACAGAGAATGATTCCGGAAGCAAACCAATAGCCAACCACGGCTAATGCATAAGGATAACCAAGACTGATCAGAAAGTTCAACCATAACCAACAGAAAGTCTGAGCCTAAACCAGGAAACCAAATTGCGACAGTGGTCGGCTGCAGCTACTCCCCAGACTTGCGCACTAGCCCAGTTCCTGCAGTGCACACTTCTTCCCAATTGCAATTATGAGCAGTGTGTACAAAAATGAGGTGTGGCTACTTGTATTTATACTATTTCCTGAGCTGTCTGGGTCGACTTCTCATTCTGGAGACTAAATACTTAATATTAATTATTTCCTTGAGTCGACTTGTCTTCTAGGGTTATCTTCAATGCTTTAGGGTTACTTCTTGCTTCCCGAAATATTCTATTCTCGTCAAGGTTACACTTGAGGTAAATACCTCCCACAGCTACCATAATATCAACATTCGTTACAGTTCAGCAAATTTCAAGGCAAATTTGAAGCTGACTTCAAATTCAAACAAATTCTTGATTAAATAATCTACCAAGGGAATGCGAAATGATTCATTTCTCGACTATTCATATGCTATGTTACATAAGTGTGCAAAATTCAAGAAGATGAAGAGACAAAGACAAGAAGAGAATCCATCATGATTGTTGGGCTTCTACTTGTTACATGTGTTGAGTTATCCATCCACACTAGCACACTTGCACTGAATTGGGTTGTATGTCTACAACAGCCTCAACTTACATACACAGTCACTAATCTATGGTGCAACAAATTAAGTAGCCGATTCAAACAAAAAATGAACTCATACATTGATCATACAAACACACACTAGCGTCACAAACTAGGCAACATCTCAACTCCATATTTTCATTAATATGTTGAAACCATGTAACGATATATGAATAGCAAGAAGCTTTACAATGCAACTATCAATCCAATAACAATCATCTACAAGTTACAACAACCGACCAACAATCTGTTTACAATCCTAGGGTCGTGTATAAATAATCTACCAAGGGAATACGAAACAATTCATTTCTCGGCTATTCATATCCTATATTACATAAGTGTGCAAAATTCGAGAAGATGAAGAGACGAAGACAGGAAGATGATCCATCATGATTGTTGGGCTTCTGCATGTGACATGTGTTAGAGTTATCCATCGGTATTAGTGCACTTGCACTAAACTAGGTTGTATGTCTGCGACAAGGTAGCACAATATTATTCTAACAAGATTAGACTTGCTAATTACACAACTGGGTCATAGCGCTTCAACTATGCAACTTTGATATTAGCGTCACACCTACCAAGTTGCCATTGTAATGCTCGCCTAAGTTGATCTCTGCAATTGGCATCCTGCATTGATGATTCTGCATGAATTTGCACCTATGATATAGCAACCAAAACTGCACACCCATACATACACTATTTCTTGGGTGAACCCCTCTTAAGCATGACTCGTCCAACCATGGACTTAGTCAATCTCTGGCTCCTCCTTTTGAGATCAAGGAGGATCTTTTAAAGGATCTCCAAGCAGAGCTTGTACGGGCATTATGGGAATTATCAACAATCGGCCCTCCAACCATGGACTTAGTCAATCTCTGGCTCCTTTTGGGATCAAGGAGGATCTTTTAAAGGATCTCCAAGCAGAGCTTGTAGGGGCATTATGGGAATTATCAACAATGGGCAAGTGTGATTAAGTTGCTTTTATAGGGGAACTAAAAATGTTAAACCGGAAGTGTTACCTGTCAAAATGCACTTGCATTTTGAATATTCAGAGACTTTCTTAGCAGCAGCATTGTGTCACTAAAAAGATGTATACTTTATATGTTTGATCCTGTTGCTGGTGATTTTGTGCCCTTCAATACTGGTAATTAAATCCCTGCAGATGGCAATCATAATTCTGGACAATCCCTGTCAAATTCTTGTATGATGTTTGGCTGTAAGGTGCCAAATGGCTGGTGCAATTAAGTGAACAGCATTTACAGTCATATTACCAATAAAGCAGCCATAGTGGTTTATCTTGTGCAGATTGATGGTACACTGAACAGTTTACAGAGGATTATACCAGCAAACCAATGGAGCTGGAGTGACACCTACTATAGGAACTTTCACACAGGTCTCTAAGTGTTTATGCATGCTGGCCAATGACACTAAGGAAAATGGTCTAATTTTGTTCCTCCATACATCAATCATCCACTGCTAAATACCAGAACCGGGGGCATACTTTGTAGAGCTGTTTGATGGCAGACTTTACAGTCTTAAACTGCAGCTCAGACAGTGTTTTTAAGACTTATTATTTGAGTGTTATGTCCATTTTGGAAGAGCGCCTTGCATGAACACAAGGAAATAAGGCATTGGTTAATGTGTCTGTAGCGACTTGTAGTAATTTCAGCGTGTTAGAACAGCCGTCAGAGTGTACATGGGTGGGAGATACATTCCATATTTCATTACACATAAAGGACGCAATTATAAGTAGCAATTTAGATGCATTTATAGTGATTCACCTTTGAGAGGAACTTATACATATTTTTATGCATAAATATTTATTGAGGATACCTTTGGGGCATTATCATATTCCCCAAGGAAAAACTGCATATTTGAAGGCATATTCATCTTCATGGGCACATCTCAACATCATACAAGGCATGCTTTGCATATTTGGAGAAAGGACATCAGGTATTAGTGTTCTCTACAAGGCATGGTGGTGGAATGCCTTCCTTGGGATGAACTTTGAAGACACATTACACATGAAGCACATCTATATGGTCAATGAATCAATTACAGTTTGAGCGCTCTTCATCCAAGGGAGAATTTACAAAGAAGGGACGAAATCATGGAGTCAGCCCCACATTTCATCCCACACGTGGCATATATAGCATATTTAAAATCATTATTTAGTGGGACATTTGGTTTAGAAGACGCTAGAAGATATCTTTTGGAGAACGGTCAGTCTTTATAGCCCACACACGGTACACATACCAAGGATGAAATAATATTTTATGAATAAAAGCTACACTCAAAGGGAGCATCCAGCTTAGGACGATCTAGAACAGGCCAGTGCCCAAGAAGAAAGCATTATTTAACAAGGTCAAAAGACTTACAAGTGGGACATCTCACTTGAAAGGCAACTTTTGGACTTTTCCATGGTATTTTAATATTATACCTTGGAGGAAAGATGAATCTAAATAATTCTAGAGCCTCCTCAATAATATTTTATTGGAAATTAGTTGAAGAGGAGCTCTGTAAAAAGGAGGCTCTTCTCATTTTGCAAATATAAGTTCAAGTGGGAAAGATCTCCTTTTGAAGGCCAAGGGTTTTTTTGTGTTTTAGTGATTTATGTTGTCTTTCGCTGGGGTATATACTATAAACCATATTGAAGCTAGGGCTACCATATTAAAATCTGCTCGTATATATCTCTATTTTCAGAGCTGTTACACATTTCTTGTGGGATGTTTTGGTGTTGGATAAGGGTGTAATGGAAAGGTATTCACTCCCTTTTTCTCCCATAATCAATGTTTACTAATGAAGATAAAGGCTGCTGTTCACTCTTATATAATGGCTGTTGCTGATCTCCTTGCTTCATTAATTACATCATATGCTAGTTGGTTTTGAGCTGGAAATGATAGAGAATCTTGATGAGCTTATCAATGGTTCCTTATATCAATATGGTTGATTCAATTGGTGATGCTTATGTATACATGGCTTGCTGATTTCCCTTCGCATCTTAAGCTTCTTCATCAAATATTGTTTTGACTCCATGCCCAAAGGACAAAGCACTCAGTCTTGCAATTGGCCAAACAACGAGTCCCAATCCCTTTTCCCATAACCAATGTGAATCACATTCAATATTACAAGAGAGGACATGATATTTTTTCTAGGAGGATACATAGTGGATATTATGCTTCGCATTTGAGAACCATTAGAGTGGGCAAAGGAATGTAGACAAAAAGAATTATTTTTCAAAATGGATTTCAATAAGGCCAATGATAGGCAAAGAATTAGAGTTTTTTCAACATGTGTAAGAAAGAATTTTTTCTTCCCACTTTATTCTGAATCTACTCCAGATGATGGAGTCTACAGTTTCTCCTGCTACATCAGAGGTCTAGGAGAGTTATTGTTTTATTTTATTATCTAGAAATCTGCTGCAACTTTTTGAAAACTATGTATACAAATTTGAGAGCCAATCAGAGAGATATTTTGCTCCATTATGGAAGACAATGTTTTGTAATATTCTGGACTGTTAATAATAAGCCAGAAGGGAATCTTTTTATTCTCACACTTATTTTGAAGATGACAGAAATGCTTAAATGCATATACGAAATGTAATTTTATCTAAATGAGACTCAAAGTACATACAGTGAAAATATATAAAGGAACTGCAAAAACAGCTCCTATTGCAACTGTATCAATCAACAGAAAACGAGCTAAGGGCATAGCTAAGAGAAGTACAAAATGAGTGCAGAAGCAAAGCCATAACAAGAATATGTCAAGGCATGTTGGAACTAGAAGCCGAGAATGGAAGAGGGGAAAGAGAAGAAGGCTCCTCAACCAATTCATCAATCACCATGAAGAGGTCAATGCAATGTCCGATAATGTCATCTAGAGAGTACTCAAGGCCAAGGGGGGCTCGTTGTGTAATCCTGGGAAGAATCCTAGGGGAACTCTAGAACAAGGAAGCCCATCACTCTAAACAATTAGGCTCACAAGGAAGAATCAACAAATGGAGGATTGGCTGCTCAACTATACTAGAGAGTAGAACTCTACAAGGAGGGAGTGTGGCTTTGGGCCCTCCTAGAGTTGATTTGTCTATTGGTTTGGTGGTGTTTGTGCTAGGGTATGGTACAAGAGCTCCTCAAAAGTCTTTTGGAAGTCAATCGACTCGTCCGAAAGTGTGGGGGGGAGGGCGTGTCAAGAGAAAATTCTAAGTCTCAATAATCTAACATCTGGGGAGGCCTGGACCTCTTCCCTAATCTAACATATGGGGAGGCCTAGGCCGTGGACCTCTTCCCCAATCTGACATCTAGGGAGGCCTAGACCTCTTCCTAACGATTACTACCCGGAGTGGATAGGATCACAAGGAAGAAAGAGGTGATCCTCCTTAAGGTCTCTCACCGAAAAGGTCCATGTAGGCACTACGATCTACATCCAAAAATCTCCCTCATGAACAAAGATAAGCATCTATGATCTAAATAATGAAACAATGTGGAGAGGGAGCCATCAAAGTCTCGATAAAGGTAGTAAAACCTCTGACAAATTTTCAAGGCAATCAATGCACTCAATTTCAGATCTGAAAATTACTTCCAAGTGACCTCAAACAGTAAACTAGTGTTGTTATCACTGAATAATTTTACACTGAAATTATGACCAAAAATTATAGTGGAAGCAAAAAGATCAAAGAGAAAACATCCATGCACAAGAGACAATTTTTTGTTTAGTAAATTTTTTTTACTGAGAAATTCTAAGGACAAAACCAGTCCTCTCAACAAATTTACAAATTCAAGAAATTTCGGAAAAACCATTCCAACCTGCTGACGTCGCATGTACGATTTGCACGTGTGCTACGGACTGCTATACGAACTATTTGGCTCCACACGTGCGACTGTTTCTACCTGTTGTATAGTCCGCACGTGTGGTACGGGTTGTACAGATCACAAGTAAGTCTTGTCTTCCCTCATCCTCTCACACGTGTGAGCTCACACGTGCAACCTCTCTCTCTTGGCTAAAAAATTCATAAAAGAAGAACAAAAAAACCCTAAGCCAAAAACCCTAGGCCAGATTTGCCAAAGTGAAGAATTTCCTTTGCCGAAATTGCCACCTCAATATCCTTGGCACAAGTGCTCACTCACTTATGCCAACTCCATAATGTTACAATGAGATGTGATAATTGTCTCCTCACATTGCATTTCCTTTTATAGGAGTCTAATGAGTGAGTTTAGGAACCCCTTCTAAACTCAACATTAAATTAGAATTGTTAATTCCAAACCCCAACAACACAATTCCAAACCCCAACTCCATACAAAAAGGGTTTTCTTAATGCAATGTGAGTGCCAACAAAGATTCCCACATGCCCAACACCAAGGCCAATGTGGAAATACCTGTCGATGCTACAAAACATCAACACTCCCTCTTAACGAGAGAGGTATTCCATCCACCATTACCTGGAAGTAGCTTTGTCTCCCACACTAGAAGTGGCTCTACCTCCCACACTAGATCCAATACCACAATTGCTCCCTCTTACACAGAAGCAATTCTTGTTGAATGACATGGACCCTTCTTGGAAGACACCCTGCTCCTAGAAGCCTCTTGCTTATGAGCATCCTACCTGGCCATCTCAACCCATGACACCTTCTTGACAGTCTTGGAAGAAACTTTTCTCCCACCTAAACCTGAAAGTTGACTTCCTTTGGATTGTTGACTCTCTCGCTGAGCCTGCTGACTCCCTCTGAAGTCTAACTCCCTCTGAGTTTGTACAACCTTCGGAGCTACCTACTCCTTGTTCATTGCCACTTTGCTACTTCCTTATCATGGCTCGCATAGGCTAGTCCTTTAGCCTATACAAGTTTCTCTCTCTAACTCCAAGAACCACTGTTGTGGCTGAGCTAGATCCTATGGACTTGATCAACACCTGTCCATCCTAGAACACTACATCAAATCCCCTCTTCTCAATCGCTGAGACTAAGAGCACACTCTTCCTAAGTTCTGGCACCCATAGCACATTTGTCACTCTCAACACATCTCCTGACTCCATCCAGAATGACACTATTCCAGATCCCTACACTGCATGATTGGTACCCATACCAAGTTCCACATACAAATCTAAGTCTGATTTTGTAAAGCTCTCGAACAACTCTCATGCTCTTGTCATATGACATGTGGCTCCACTATCCACCAACCAAGTCCCACTACCGGAAACTGTACAAGAAAGGGTGAAGACCAATAAGAAATCCCTCTAAAGTCTATCTGCAACCTCATCCACCTCAGTTGATGAAGTTTGTTGCTTTCCTTTCCCTTTCTTTCGTTGTGGACACTGTGAAGCATAATGGCCTAGCGTATGACAAGCAAAACAATTAACCTTGCTAAGGTCCTTCATCTTTCTCTGTTCTAAAGATGCCTCTCTCCTTGGAGAACCGTTTCTTCTTGCCTTCCTAGCATGAGCAGCTAGGGCTAGGTTCTCATCATCAATACCTCTCTACTTGCCATTATTGGATTCTATCCAAGCCTCCTCCTAGATGCAATCGATCCATAGTCTGTCAAATGGTGGCAACTTCTCTCATGCACAAATGGTTCCCAAGACCCGAGAAAATCATTTAATGCGACATTCACCAACTCGGTGTCATCAATTGCCTCACCAATGGCTACAAGTTGATCACGAATTTGAGTGATTCTCATCAGGCAGCTAGCAACTGTATTTGATTTGGACATCTTGACAAATCGGAGTTGGTGCCTCAAAATCAACTTCTGGCTTGCATTCCTGCTTTGGTACAAGCCCACCAAAGCATTATACATATCCTTTGTTGTCTTCTTCTCGAAAATATGGGGAATCAAGTGATCCTTCACAGAATCCAACAACACCCTCTTGGCCTTCACTTCCCTCTTCTTATGAGCTGCCAATTCCTATGCATCCTTTGGATCTGGAATCACCATCTCAACATACTGTTTGAGATCATTCTCTTCCAAGAGCAAAAGGAGCCTAGCCTTC
>JZKD02S1674617.1:460353-471374 GCA_000966675.3 Picea glauca | reverse complement strand
TTATAGATACGCCAACCAAGATGATATTGATGATGTTGTCCTCCCACTTGATGTTGTTGATGATGTTGTCCTCTCTCTCTCGCATGATGTTGTTGAAGAATACCCTTCTTGTTAAAGGGGGGTGTTGAAATAATGTAACTGCAAAGTGTATTCTTATTATTATTAATATATTATTCATAGGATCAATCTCCATTGTGGATTGATCATGTCGGTTATTATAATAGGACCAAATCCCTTTTTGCGGATTGGTCAAAAGACAATTGTAATAGGCAGAATAAGAAGTCGGTCCCAGTAGTTATTAAAGAGACCTAGAAATATAATAAAGGTGGGTTTACCCACAGAGTTTGAGAAGTCGGCCCTGCCAGTGAAGAGACACTTCACACGTGCCAGACTTGTATAAATAAAGGAGGCTAGTGCCTCACTTAGACACAACTCACTTGCTCAGTTTGAAGGACAAGTTCCGATCTGTTACCAACAAAGGAGAGAGAGAGTGGCGCATATCTAGGAGAGGACTTTCTGTATTAGCATAAGAGATCTTTTGGCATTGTATTGGCTATCTATATTAGGAAGTTTTGTTGGGTTTTCTTCCCCTAGAGGGTTTCCCAGGATAAATGTTGTGTCTCTTGTGATTGTGTATTTCTCAGTGATCTTGGATTATGCTATTGTTATCTAATGAAATGCAAACATCTATAATAATGGCTTAAACATTAACAGGTGTCAAACAGTATACAGCATTCATTTACTATCATACCAATTGGGAATCTTTAGACTTTAAGGCAGATTTCAAGAAAGAAGACTCGTTGAACATGATTTAGAGTTGAAATATCGAAATGATGAGGATGTAGACCCATTTCAATATAAGTAGTTAGACTTACTCTACATTATCGTATCAATAGAGTGATCATTGATGAGACACACGATTTTGTATTTACAATTATCCTTTTTGTATGTGACATGATGCATCGTGATTTCAATCTTTAGATTTTAAATTATCTAATGATTTCAGTGCTAAAGTTGTGATTCATGAATGGCTTTGATTCGTAGCTCTGGATGTGATTTTTAAAATTTATAAAATATCCAAATCCCCGCTACATCCAAATCTTGGCTTTTCAAAAATCTAGCGGGTCCATATCCGTACTATGGTAACTTAGGGTTTTACCTAAAGGAGGGCAAAAAAGCTAGGGTTTGTCATAAATCCTAGATGGATAAATATGGCATTGTATCTTGTAGTTCTTGTAAGAGAAATGCTACTTGTTATGCTTATTTAAGAGGAGAAGGGGATGCCTTACACACTCATAGGATGCAAGTGTAGAAGCACTTCTCTAGTGATTCCTAGCTAGCAGGAGTTGTGTAATACCCCCAATAGAGATCTGCTAGGATATTAAAGGTATGTTGTTCAATTTATGTGTATCTGGTTGTGTGTTTTTGGTCAAACACTTTGCATGTCATATGTTTTCATATTATAATTTGATTGGAAACCTTTCACAAATATTTTGCACGCAGTCTTCTATATAGCATACATCCAAGTACTCGTGAGAATGGAGAAGACAATATGGGCATCTTTATTTATGGATGGAAACATCAACACAATACAATCACTAGAGGTTATTGTAGCCACTGCAATATTCTAATAAAACACACACAACAATAACCATAACCTAGAAATGATGCCAATATCTCCTTATTAGTTGTTGCCAACTATCAAATGACTCCCCAACAGCTTGCTTCCCTCTCCAATCTTCTCTATCCAACAGATATGGCACTCAACCCCCTCTTCAAACCCTCGCTACTTAATTTCCAAGAGCCCACGGCTCTCTTCCTCTGTCCCTCAGCCTACAGATGACCACACAGCCCTTTCCTATGCCTTAAAACTTGCAATAGAGGTGGCTCGGCCCCCTCAAGGCGCCTTCCTTGCCTCGCTACCCTGCCAAAATTCCATCCACAACCTTATCTATCCTCACAACCTGCTCTAGAGATCCCCCTCGATTCCTCACGGTGCTACTATGAATGAGATCGACCCTCAAATAAACCCTAGCAATCTCTTAAAGATGAATTGACCCCTTTCAATCCTACAAAGAGACAAATCGGCTTCCCTAGGCAATCCGTTGCACCACTAAACAGACTCCTTCTAAGCAAATCTATACACTTCCAAACTGAAGACAAACAATAAGGTGAAACTCCAATAGAAACCCCAGATAGGTTCCCTCTTTGTCTAGCTAGGGTGATTGTTGCACCATCAAAACTAAACCCCAACGGATGGGTTTTGACAAAACCCCAACGAAAACCTTAGCTCCAAGAGCACTCCAAATAAGAGATCAAATCATAATATGAAGTGTTATCCTTCCTTTATACTTCTCCAAACTCCTATATCTTTTCTCGTTTGACCAAATCCACATGACCTTTATTTTCCCTTTTACTGTCGAAAAGTGATTAATTAGCTTTTAAGACCTTCCCGAACACTGGAAGTCCCTTTCTCATCAACCCAACCTTTAGATATTTTCGTCCCAATTACAACGAGCTATTACACCAAGGTATTCCTTCAAACAATATGATCCAAATAACACCATTAGTGTATTGCTCAATAATAACTCAAATTACGAGAATCGTCGAAATGCCACGGAACCAAGAACGAATTGTGTGGAAGTGATCCTGATGATGAAAGATGGTAAATGGACTAGGCTAGGCCTCGTATAACTCATCCAAATCCCCTCACCCTTTTGTTTTGGCTGACACAAGCCTCGGACGTTATCCCCAACTGCAGAGCAGGGGAACCCAAAAATGGGGACATTACAAGTTGGTGGCTAGGGTTTTCATGGTTTCTCTAGCTTCTGACAAGCTGTGGGTATATACATGTACTTCATCTCTTATATATAAATGAACTGTTTCAGCTGTCCAATTATGGTGACTATGGTTTTCATGATTTCCCTAGCTAGAGTTGGAGAGCTTGAAATTGTACCAGTTTGTGACAAGCTGTGGGTATGTACATGTACTTCATCTCTTATATATAAATGAAGTGTTTCAGCTGTCCAATTATAGTGTACTTGCAGATTTGATTTTCAGCTTGTGTTGTTTTCTTGATTGTGTAATTACGAGCACTTGTTGTTCATAATAACATAGGGCTGAAAATTCTGTAATTACAAGCACTTGTTGTTCATAATAACATAGGGCTGAAAATTCTGAAAATTCTGTAAATTCTGTAATTACGAGCACTTACAGATTTACTGCTGCAAATTCTGTTGTAATAAAGATATTTCAGATCTATTAAATGCATGCAAAAGTGTGCCTTAAGGGCTGCAACTTGTTGCAATTGACGTGCATTTGTTTGGTATGTTTTCTCTTCAATTGCCTAGTGATTTGGATTGAAATGAAGTGAAGTAAATGCTGCTGTTCACTGCCATAATTATATATTTCAGATCGGCCCTAAGGGATTAGTTCTGGGAAACCTCTATTGAGAGCTGAAATCTCTGAATTTGCTATAAAAGTCATATATGGAAAATTCTATAAAGGATAACATTCAACATTAAACATTATTACAGAAATTCTGTTGACTCCCTTAACAGTATAGTCTCCACTCTCCTATATTTGTTACCTTCAGATTGTAAGGGCTGAATCACTTTATCATTATTTTCCTCCTATCTGTTAGGGGGGTTGGTCTGAAGCACAACTTACTTTCACTTTTCCACTACATTTCAATCAGAAAAAAAACTAGGGATAGACAGACTCCATGGCAAAATATAGTACTAGAACTTGAAAATGAGACAAATTTACCTCAGAGAGTGCAAACATCATTTCACGAGGACTACAACTCTCGCACATGTGAGTGATAATACTTTCACATACTTCCCGACAATTCTCCGAAATCTCCACAAATTTTACAATAACACCCGGTAAATCTAATGTCAGCACATCCAGCAGCACCTGCCACCCCAAATGCCAATCAGCAAAAATGATTTAAAAATAAAATAAAAACACTATTTCCTTCATTGCACATCATAGTAATAAGTGAACTTGATAAGGCATTCCAATAGCCACTTGAAATGAATTTTAAGAAAACGAATTTCGTTTACTTTGCCTAAATAATGTTGGTTGTGGGTACCATCTTCAATGAATGAATAAAAGGGTTCAAGATAAAAGGATCAAAGGAAGCTTGCCGGGTCTGCAAAATTGGGGTGCCGTTATTGGCCCCTCCAGGCTTCAAGTCTCCCTAGTGACAGTTGCGTTTGTGGTGGGGTAAGGTGCAAGTCCTGGGTGAAATGGTGGAATAAATACCCCTCTGCCCAGTGGAAGGGTTCATATTTGAAAGTTGAAAGCTGGCTACATTAATTAATATTCTCCGAGATTGGAAAGGAGCAAACTTGCTGCATCAGGATAATAGGAAATACCAAAATAAAGAAACCCCAATGTAATTTTGGATTTTGACTTTTGCTAGTGTAAGAGGTGGCTGCATTTGCAGTCTTTTTTGGTATAATATGCTCAATGTACATTTACTGCTTAGATTAATGGTTAAAGGAGCACTGTATTCCCAAAAAAATTAAAGGAATGTAATTTAACCTGGCCTTGAGGATCAGAGGAGGTAACTAACGCTCGGGCTTCCTGCAGGACTCTGCATGCACTTTCGCTAATTTGTTCATAATCCGGTGAGTTTTCAGCAGACTTTACCACATCTGCTAGAACGCTCAAAAATTGTTTGGCAGTTGTTTCGGATTGTTTTATGTCGCCGGATTCACTACTCTGTAATCATGGGCAACAAAGAATAGATAGATACCTTAAAAACAAACATTGTCAATCAAATTATTTTTTATTGAATTCTGATTAAATTCGATTCCCGATTTTGATTCCAAGAAAAGGAGGTCCTGTAGTCCTACCTGGTAACAATGCGAGGCAGCTCCGCGAAGGAGATGCAGTGAATCACTGTCAGCTACATCATTCTGCTCCATTTTTAGATGGCCTCCGCCCTACCCTGCCCTGCACCCACTCGGTTCTTTGCACTTCACGTGGTAACCACAGTATGTTTGTTTTCAAACCCCACAATGGCGATGAATTCTGACAAAACCTCACAATGGCGATGAATTCTAACAAAACCCCACAACACCAGTTAGGCGGAGTCTTTTCATACGGTTAACAAAATAACAGTATTTTTAACGTTTACGAGGCTTCTCAACAAACTTTTTGCTGAATAAATTATTCCAAGAATTAACTGCCAGAATACCTGTATAATTTTCTTAGCTGTCTTTGAGGGCCTCACATTCTAAAATGAAATGCTTTTTCGGACAGCACAAAATACATACTCTTTCTTGGGAAAAATGAGGAGGCTTGGTGATGTCCTTTTGGTAGATTGGGGAAGTTATGAGTGTTGGCGAAGTTAGTGTCTTTTTTTTCAAGTATTCATTAATGTTAATTAATTTTTTGTTATTTAAAGGTTAATGATAAGAAATTATAGAGTGTTGAGTTTTTAAAGGTTAATGATAATAAATTATAAAATGTTGAGTTTTTTTTAAGTTTTTAGTGATAATGAAGCAAATTTTAATAGAATGTTTAGTTAATGCATTCACTATGAACATGTTGAAGTTAAGATAAAACTTAATAGAGGGTTGAACTAGTCATAATCATCCCTTCTTAAACATGTATCTAAAAGGCCTTCCCTCCTTGAGAAGGGTTGGTCATAACTGAAAGGTCTTCCTTATTTTAGAAGGGTTGGTCCTAACTAAAAGGTTAATGCTTTGTTTGTCGATTAGAAGGGTTGGGATAACTTACTTTCATTTGTTAGCAATAAGGGTTGGGATAAACTTACTTAACCATAGCAAAGGTTAGTCCTTGTAATGTACTTAAATAGCAGAAACAATTTTTGGAGAAATATAAGTGCAAAAGGCAAATACAAGACAAAATGAGAATAAACCAACAAAATACAACCCTTCTATTAATAATTCCAAAAGAAAGAGCAACGTTCATGAGACTCTTCGAGGGAAACCTCCAATACAAAAGCAATCTTTGACAAAACATTACATAGCCTCCTAGCTCTATAAATAGTTTATGACTAGCAAAATTCTAACTACTTGTGGTCACATCATTAATGAGTACCAACCACCTAGTGGGCCTTATTCAATAATGACAACCCTTTTGCATTAAGTGACTGTTCATTAACTATCTAATGGGCCTTATTTAAAGAAGATGGCCTCATACCTTAATTGACTAACTCCTAAGTACCCCAAAGTAGAGATGTTAGGGTAGAACCCTAACATGCTCTCCCCCTTCAAAAACAGTGTTGTCCTCATGGATGGAGGTGTGGAAACTATTGCAAATTTGTTATTGGTTCCCAAATTGCATCTTTAGGTGGCATATCCTTCCACTATATCTGGACCTCACTGGTAGTGTGTTGGTGTAGTATGCACTCCTTGGTGACCAACACTACCTCCAATTATAGCCAAATGGATCTTTCTTCATCAAGTTCTAGAAGGTTAGTTTAAACTCAACGATTTGACCCCACAACCTTCTTCAAACAGGACACTCGAAAGACTAGGTGGATCTTGGAGTAGTTAAGAAGAGCCAATTTGTAAGCAACTTGTCCAATGCGTCAGAGGAACTCATAAGGTCCATAGAACTTTAGCACTAGCTTATAATGGCCTTTGTTTATGACAAAGGTATACTTATAGGGTTTAAGACAAAGAAGCACATGATCCCCTTCTACAAAAGAATGCTCAAAGTGATGTTGGTCAACCTGTTGCTTCATTCTATTTTGAGTCATACCCAGATTATCCTTAAGTATGCGGAGAATGGCCTCTCATGTGTTAAGTGTGTTATCCACCTTCTGAACCATAGATGTGTGGGTAAATATAAAATCGTTGAGGGGAGGCGGGGGTTTGGGGGAGGATGGCCATAGACAACTTCATATGGTGACATTTTGGTAGTGCCATGATAAGTGGTATTGTAGTACAATTCTACAAGAGGTGCCACTATGCCCATTGGTGCTACCTGTTTGAGGCAAAGCATCTCAAATATGTTTCCAAACACTTGTTGATTGCATCTGTTGATACGAAGTTTAAATTTTGTATCCCTTTAAACCTGAAGCTTCGCTTTTTCCTAGTCATGGAGCCGCCCTTAACCCTAAAAAAGAGTCAAAAGCCTTTCAATTTTTCGTATTTCGGGATTCGGCATTTCACAAAGCATGTTTTCCTAATTAACAACTCCTGATTTCCCGGTGCCGAAATCCCGAAAAGGTTTTATATTAAAATAATAATAATAAAGGAAAAAGTAGGTGCTATAAACCCCGACGCGCGTTTCACAAAATATCCTCTAATTGTAATTAATTAAACTCTTAAATAAGATAAACATTTTAATCTTTCATGATTCAGGTTTCTTTGTATCAAAGTGTTGTCAAAGCGCTAGCCCTTGAAACTCTGGGTCCTCGATTTTCCAAAAGGAAGAAGTTAATTACTAATCTTAATTTATTAAAGCGTTAATACAAGTAATCAACGCATAAACTAATCCCATCACGATTTCACAATACGGGATTTGCTCATGACATATCTCATGGGTACAGGATCCCCGAAATTCCGAAATGCGAAATCGCGAGTTTTCTTTAACAAAGCTTAAAACGAATTTAAGTTAGTTTAAAATGAGATTCTTAAATATTTAAAAGAATGTTTTGCGTTTCGCATTTCGGGATTCATTGGAAGTAGTCCTTTCGAAGCTTTAGTTTGAAATCGTCGATATACGGTATTTTCTTAACAGACGAATAGAGATATTTTTTATTTAACTGCGTATCTCTGGGCATATCTCCCCCATTAAGACATTAAAGTTTTACCACCTGTCTCAGTACGTCCGTCGTAAGAAGAGTTAAAGGTAAATAGAGGTTTGGTTTTTCGAATTTCATTCTTATCGTTTGAATTCAGAAGTGAATTGCATTCAGCAAACTAACGCATTTCTCTCTATGACAGAAATTCATTCTAAACACGAACATTATGGCACCTAGAAAGGCACCCAAGAAAAGTGAAGAGGCAGCTGAAAGTTCAAGCCCAGAAGGAGATGCCGTGTCTGATACTACACCGCATGCCATAGATTCCATCAAATCATGGAGGCAAATTTTTGAAACCCTGGACTACGAAATCAAGAATTTTTCTGATGATTCTGAAAACAAACTCTGGGACATAGCAAAGTCCGAACTTCATCAAGTGGCCACGCGCCCACGACTCGTGACATACAACGACATGATTAGTTGGGCTTTGGAGAGGACAGACGTGCAAACCAGAAGCATTCTAGACAGCCAAGGGGTCGTCATCGTCTCTTTCAAACCAGAACATATACAAGTAATGTATAAACTGTCTCCCAATTCTAAATACATTTACAGTAAAGAATTTGTAAGTGAATTTCAAAGGAAAGAATGCACATAAGCAGACCAAACATACCCTGGCATAATCAAAGATTGGTGAAGACACCCACCAAAATTCAGGGCCGATACCCATAACGTTTATGCCACAGCTTCTTTGAATGAGTACATGGTTTATGTGGCTATGATGTTATCTAGACTTTTCGGGAAGAAAAGTCCTACCCATTTCCCTGCAGAATGGGTTCCCCTTTTACATGAAGTAGCCGAAGGATATAGCTTCAACTGGAACAAGATTCTATCAGATAACCTAGCTAAGGAGGTTATGGAGTATCAAACCACGAGATCAAATGGCTGACCAGTAGCCTTTTACATGTCGGCATATATCATGAACGCTATATGTTTCACAACTCCTTTCTCTTTGATGAATTGGAGTTGGAACCCAACCTGCACTGAACCAAATCATGAATATCATTCTAAGTTGTGGGAAGAAAATGTTAAGGATTCTTTATACAAAATTTTTCATTTTGTGGTGATACCAGTGCATCAGATGTCGTATGGCTGTACACCCCCCCCTCCGTATTTCGGAGTCGGTCATAGGAAATCTCAAGGCGGTTGCCGATTGGTTTATTGAGGAGAATTTCTCCTATATCAAGGTTTTTGGATGCTCTATCTCTCCTCATGCACTTCCTAAATTCCTCCCTCACAGGCTGGTGTGTAGGGAGGTAGCTCATCAAATAATAATAGGCAGTATTGGAATAGAACTGAAGACAGCTCAAAAGAAGTTTTGGCCAGTCTTTCCCGTACAGATTAGAAGGTTTTCGCTACTCAACCTGGGTCATTCTAAGGTTGAAGCTGCAGCCCTAGAGGAAGTCAAGTTGGTGAATCTCGAACATAGGAAGCACGACCCTTATCAAACAGTAGGAAGCCACATGGCTCATTGTGGCATGAAAGCATTTGAACATGAGGAATCCCCTCGCGATGACGTTTTCAAAGGGATCAAAACCTATGAGGAAGTGTTATACAGGGTACAGGTGTTATCATCTGATTTGCAAACCAGTCTTCAAAATTTCCAGAGACACAGACGAAGCGGTTTGCCCAAAGTATTGCAGGGCGAAACAACAACATTCCCTCCAGAAAAAGAAAAAATCCCCCTAGGCTTTGGACAGAAAACACGGAATAAAGCAGACACCGAGGAAAACCCACAGGAGGTCAAAGGGTCTTCACAAAACAAAGAAGTCACACAGACAAAGAATCTTGGAGTAGAAGCAGAAAAAGCGTTTGAAACACCTCTCGAGTCCAGTCAATCTACCCCCCCCCCTTCACCATCAACTATTCATATTGATACTCCCAAGACAACAGGGGAAACAAAATCCACAGAGTTGGGTAATCCCATCACTTCCTTGACCCCTTTACAATCTATTGGTTTCCCTTAGGTAGGATTCATATATGCTAGCGACCTCGACCCTATCTCTAGAGATGAAATTCCTCCCTCTGATTACTTCTTCAATAAAAAGAGGAAGGTTGTATTAAAACATAAGATGTATATGAGAGAAGGTGGTATGGTAAAGAAACACAGAGTGTTGATGGATGGGAAAAACTTGGAAGAGGGAGATTTTGCTAGAGAGGTGGCAGGCTCCATGGGAACGATGGCAGCAACAAATCTTTTCACTGTTAGTAATATGAGAGCAAGGTTGGAATAGAGTAACCGCAGGATAACCCAGTTGCCAGATCAACTAAAAGATACCGAGAAAAATATCAAAGCATAAATAAATAAAAGTCTAGAGCAGGCCAGGGCTGCTGACAAGCAAGAATCTCAATCGCTTAAGACAAGCCTTGACGAGATGAACAAGAAAATGCATACTAGCCAAATACAAGTTATTCGGCAAGAAGAGTTGGTAAGACAACTAGAGGCTAAATTGAATTTAATTAAGGGCCAGGTTATAGACCTAAAAGTTTTTCAGGACCTATCACTAGAAATACATGCGAAGATAGAAGCTGAGCAACAGAAAGTAATCTCCCAAGTAGAGATTATTCAGAATTATTTTCAGGAAACAAGCAATGCTTTTGATAATATTATTTTTAAATAAAAGGAATCTAAAGCAGCAAGGGCCACTTTCCCAAAGGCAGTTGTATGCTCTGAAAATAAAGAAGTATCAAAAATTCTAAAGCTTTCTGTCACATAACAGATTAGAGGTGATATCATGCTCAAGGTATGGGTAAACAACATAGCAGAATATAAGAAAATAGTCAAAGAAATCAAAGATGATTGTGAAAGAATCTTTGATTTATTGGATAAGGAATCATTGGGTATCGACAGAGACAATTGCACTGGGCAATTAGGACAGATAAACATTGTAAGACACCAGTTGAATTTCAAAGAGGTTTTTAACGAAATTCAGTTGGAAATTTCACAATTAAAGGAAATGGATATTACCCTAATAGACAAGTGGCTAGTGAAACCAAACTTGAAATTTCAATTAATCAATTTTGCTGGTAAGGAAATTGAAGATCAGCTTTCAAAAACTCAGAGAAAATTCTATTTATTTGAAGCAAATGATCTACCAGAGTCTCCCAGAAGTTTCGTACATTTTCTTGAAAAATGTATTGAATGTATCAGGTCAAAAGAAGGAGATACTTCAGTAAAACAATGAAGTATCATTTTGAAAACTTATATTATCGAGATGATGGGAAAACAAAT
>JZKD02S1674617.1:422855-439056 GCA_000966675.3 Picea glauca | reverse complement strand
TCTAAATAAAAAAAATACTTTTATATGCCGGAAGTTGAATAACTTGTGAAAATACAGTTTTTTTTGTCATAAAACAAGCAAAAGTGTAACCCACCTTCATGATTTCACCCAATAACATAACCGTCGCCATTATAGCCCAACTCATTTGAACGTGCAGCGAAAGGACTCCTGCGTAAATGCCCTTCATATCAGAATTTATGCGATTAAATACCTGGTGGGGTGACTGGCCTTTGCACATGCCTGGCATGCGTGTCCATACCACGGGGCCCAGTACCCTCAACCGCCACTTGCCACGATATCCCTTGTGACACCCCATCCGGGGAAAAAAAAATGTTTAATTGATATATTCAAACAACATCAATTTAAATGGAAAAAAAATGTTGAATTGATATATTCAAACAACATCAATTTAAATTGAAAAAAAAAATGTTGAATTGATATATTCAAACAACATAAAAAATAATAAGATATAAGAAAATATGTCTCCAACTTAAATGAAAAAAATAAAATATTAAATTGATATCTTCAAAACCCACGATTTTAAACAAAATGCAAAATGAGATTATAGATAGATTTGACAATGTTTAATTATAAGAATTAGGAAGATTTAAAAAAAAAAACATAAACTTTATCTTTCATAAATAATCATAATTTTTATTTAAATGAATAATTGTTAATAAATATAACAAAAAATATCTAATTAAAAGTAGGATGAATCACATCCTCCATTAAAGTAAACACCAATAAAGATAGTTAACAATGCTTGATCATTTAATTTTTTTTTATAATTCATAAGTTTCATGGACACCTATAATTTTCATAAAAAAACATAATAAATATAAAATAATATTTATTAAAATACATAATAAATATAAAGTTCTAACCCAAAATATATAATAAATATAAAGTTCTAACCTAAAGTTCGAGTTATGCATGGAACATAAATGAAGAAGAGTATACCATGATTCCATCAATAAATATGGAGTAATCAAAATGAGAAACCATGCCTCTCATTCCAAGGGGATGTCTTAATTCCACTTAATCATCACGATCACCAAGAAGATAACTACCAATTCTTCACTTAATCTATTATTAAAATGAATATTATTAAAAATAATTTCTTATTATTATTTTTAATCTACCTTTGTTATATTTTTTTAGATATGATTTTTAAGAAACATGTGTTTATGTTTTATTATGAAGTTAACATATCAAAATTTTTTAGGACATGTAGCAGGCCCTGGTTACACCCATGGAAGCCATGGTTATTGCAATTCCAACATGGTACAGAAGGAATCAAAGAGTCTTTTTAATGTTCCAGGCATCTGAAGAGCAAGTATGATTGTTATCTCTTCAACTATCTCGAACACAATGCATCGACATGTCTCTCCCTCTATACATACTCATGCCTCTACTTCTGCATCGGCTGCTAAAGACCTTAAAGGACTGTATTGCAAAAAGATGGAATCCACACCATGGGAATGGTGCATATACTTGATGAAATGCCTGATAGAAGAATGGGGTGTGTGGCTTGACAACATTACAACATCAACATTGTCATATTCCTTTCCATCTTCAGATTTCCTTCTACATGTGGTCAGTCCAAACCCATTTATGTGCTTCAGCTTAGGACCTCTATTGGTGGCCAGAACATCTCTGGCACCAATCTCCAGGTCAAGCATACCTCTTAACAGGCTTGTAATACAAACTGCTAAATTTCCTAGACAAGCAATTCCTGCATCAGAAATAGTAGCATTTACTATTAGAGCTTCACTGATGTCGAATTATTCCAAAGCAATATCCGACAGCCATGCCAACCAACAAACTAAGTATATAATCAATAGGTACAACCTGTATTTGATTCCCTGCAAGAAACCCATTTCAAAATGCAATGCAAGAGAGAAGTTTTCCCAATCTCCTGAGAACCAAAATTTATAATTCCTGCACAACATTCACATACATTGTCGTCCCTGCACATTTATAGCAAAGTTAGGGCTTGACAAACAAGGAAGTTTTCCTCAACCTCTCATTCAATTGCTTAATTAAAAAACTCCATACTAACGTTTCAAATGTTTTCATTACTATTTATCTCAAGGTCCACGATCCCATTTGAAACTAAATAGATGAGGAAGCGATAAAGTAACTTACTTTGATAAAGATGATAGAGAGAATACGAATAGAATATTATTTTTTACGTACTTTTCAGTCACAAATTTGGTTCTTCATTCAGATGTTCAGATGAAGTGCTGTAAATGAAAAAAGGGAAGAAATTCTCGAGCCTTCCACGTAAAGAGTTGGTTCCGTTATGTGTGTATATATCTTTATTATAGCATGGATGATATCGAATATAGCATGGAAGAGAAATAAAGATACGATAATATGAGTGTACATTATACGAAGAAAATATAAAATATCTCTTTCATTAAAATTAGTATATACTTAGGGTTACTGTGTTCTCTAAGTACATAGAACAAGGGTTACTTTGATAAGGTATACTTAGGGTTACCTTGTTCTCTAAGTAGAGAGAGCATGCGTTACTTTGATAAGGTAACCTTGGGTTATTTTATTAAGGTTGCCTGGTTCTCTAAATATATAGTTAATACAAAGAGAATCAACTTTTGGGTTTATCATGGACTTTGCTCCTTTATAGGAAAGTTATCTTAGCTCTATAATGTTGAAATATTAAGAAGAGGGTGAATCATTATGAGCATTTTTTATCACATTTAACCATAGTATATTTAAAATTTAATTTAATGAATATTATTCAATAGTTTATTACTCATGCATAATAAACAACCACAGATACACAATACACCTACTTATGCATCCAAAATTTACGTGAAAACTCAAATGAGAGAAAACTACAGAATGCTTTCTTATATATATCAAGAATACATTCATTGGAAGCACCAACTTCTCAATTCTCCAACACCAACTGGGAGGAGGCACCAACCCCCTGATTTACAAGCTCCAACCTGAAGGAAGCTACAACTCCTTGAATTCTCCAGCTACAACTGGATGGATGCTCCAACTCCTTAGCTTACAGGCTCCAACCTGAAGGAAGCTCCAACTCCCTATATTCTCCAACTCCAACTGAAAGGAGTTTACGACCCCCTGATTTATAGGCTCCAACTTGAAGGAAGCTCCAACTCCCTATATTCTCCAACTCCAACTGAAAGGAGTTTACGACCCCCTGATTTACAGGCTCCAACCTGAAGGAAGCTCCAACTCCCTGATTTATCAGGCACCAACTAGAAGGAGGCTACAACCCCCTTTCCTTGCCCCATCATGCAGCCCTGAAATATAAGTGTAGACTCAAACTATCACTACCACCGATCAACCTGTAACTGGTATTGTCATCAACCAACTTGTCACTGTCACAGTCACACCAACCCGTGACTACCACTGTGACATCAATCAATCACTGTCACTTTGTCACATCAACCAATCACTGTCACTTTGTCACATCAACCCGTGCCTAATGATTAACTAATCATCCAACATGTCACTATCCTCGTCAACGTCACTATCACCGTCACTTTCATACCATCATCAACCAACTATAACCGCATCCACTCACATGGATACAAAAACCATCACCATACCATGTACTAGAACCTGTATCATAACATGTACCTCAACCATGTACCATACCATGTACGTCAACCATGTACCACAACTTGTACTATGTCATGCATCAACCATGTACCAAACCTATACCATATCATGCATCAACCATGTACCAAACCTATACCACATCATGCATCAACCATGTACCAAAACTATACCATACCATGTAGGAAGATCACCAATAAGTGCCTCTAGCAATGTACCATATCATCATCAACTCATGAAGCATAACATCACCAAGATGTGTCTCAATATCACCAATCATGTACCATTAGATATGTCAAGTGTAGGTACCAAAACATCATTGATGAGCATCCAATCATATATCTCAATTATATATCAAAACCATGTACTATGAAATGTGCCTCATCCATATACCATATCACTCATGATATGTCTTAATCATACCATACACCATATACAATAATATATCATCAATGAAGTTCCTCCAACATGTGATAACATCACCATGACATATACCAAACCAAATACCAAGATAGCCAAGATATCTCTCTAATCAATGTACCATGACATCGCCAAGATGTTTCTAAACATGTATTGGTCAACATCACCAAGACATGCCTCAAGCATGAACCACAACATCCAATGCATATATCTCAAACATGTGCCATATCACTCATGATATTCCTCAAGCATATATCATACAACAAACCATACGCCAAGTATCCAAGATATGCCTCAAGATATATACTAAAACTCACAAAGACATGTCTCAAGAATGTATCACAACATCCAATGCATGTACCTCAAACATGTGTCATAACCTCATCAAGAAGTGTCTCAAAAATGCATTAATATCATCAAGAAATGTACCTCATACATGTACCAAAATATGCCTCACACCATGCACATAATATGTGCCTCAAGCATGTGCCAATGTCTCAACAAGATACCAAAGACATACCTCGAGCACACACCATAACATCACCAACATGTAACCTTCAAGGCATGCATATAAAAATACCTTTAAACATGTAGCTGACCTGATGCACAAGATTTCAGACCTGGAATTCTTCCTTAGCCTCAACAACTAGGTAGTAACATCCTCCCCAAATTTGTCTTTTCCTCGTGATACTAAGACCAGTCGACTAGCGAGGCCTCGCATGACAAGGGCCCTACAACCCACAAGGGTGCCTCATGGGACACCAGTAGTTTGACCCGTGAGGGTCAATCACACTAGAGTTTCTCATAAACCCTCGCTCTCCTTTACAATCCTGAAACTTTTTCCTTCGCACTTCCTTCGTTGCCTCAGACTTACTACCTCATATTCACCAAATATATCAAGTGTTCTCACATAGAAGATATTCAACAAAGTTGTGTTTGTAAGAATGAGAGGCTTCTTGAAGTGTATTTATACCTTTTCAAAGTAACTTCTTTCCTTAACTTTACGACTACGAATAGCGAAGTACATGTAATTTTTTTTTTAAAGCATTAGGAAATTAACGTTAACACATAAATCATAGCAATACATAATCAACATGACATCATAATTAAAAGCATTACACGTGACACATCATCGTAATCAATGACGACACAAGCCAATGCATTAACATAAATGATAGTGACACATGATCAACACATAAACATAAATAGCGACACAGTTCCACACATCACAATCAACTGAAGCAATTATAGATAATGATCACCCATATCGTTGAATATTAAATAACTACCTGCCCAACCTATCCTGCATGGTTAGAATCTCCAGGACACATAAACAACTCTCAAGCCCAGGATTCATCTGATTGATTTTGACCATTTAAGGTCTCAGGGTTGGCGATTGTTTTGAGGAGCAAGGAGGTGTCTAAATCCCACTAATCCAATCACAACTCATAAATCCAATCTAGATTATCAGTCATACACTAACATTATCACGTGGCTCAAGAGAAATCCAACTATTAAACAATCATACATCAACTTTATTTAATCGTGCAAGAGCAAACAATTATAAAACAATCATACATCCACATAATCAACAGCGCAAGAGTAATCGTCAAATTTATTTTCATGGCGCAAAAGTGATCATCAATTTATCTTCATGGCACAAGAAATCTAATCACAAAACCAATCCTACATCTCATTAAATTCATGGGGCAAGAGTGACCATCAATTTTAATTTCATGGCGCAAGGTAAACAAATTTCTAAAACAATCATACATTCACATAATTGATGGTGCAAGAGAAAACTAGTTACTAAAACAGTCTTTCATCAACTTTATTTTAAGGCGCGCAAGTAATTTAAGTACTTAATTAATCACACATCAATAATTATATCTAGGCACACGAGTAAACTAAGTACATAATCAATCAAAGGTAATTAAAGACTAGATTCATCGACCACGACCAACCATTCATTTCTTCATGCACACAAATCATCTATTCTACTTATTCCATTATTCAACAATAATTAAGTGCAAAAAGGTGAAGAGAATAAGACATAATGATTAATAAGATTACGAGGGCAATAACAAGATCCATGAAAAATAATTGCGTCCAACATTTACACTTGCCCAAGTGATATTCAATCAAGTCGAGCATCATTTGTTAGCATTCCCATCAACTGTAATATATTGTTATGCAATCTTAAAAGAAATACAAATTACATAATCAAATGTAAGGAGCTAAGAGGAGATCCAAATCCTTATTAAGCAATAGATATATATCAGATTCAATGTTAATCAACATATTTATTTAAAAACCCTATTAGAAGATTTAATCTTTCCTTACATTAAAAGGATGCAATACTAATTTAAATAAATTTCAAGGTAACTTCCATAATATCACATCTTTTTTAGGCAAAGGTAAGTACTCCTTTACTACATTAATTATCATTTTAAACTATAAATACAGTCATAACAACATTTAATAGGGATCCTAGAGTTACTGCATATCCTTTAATATCGTAAGGGCTTTAAGTGCCCAATAGATATCCATGTAAAAAGATTTAAGAATCACATATAATAGGCAAGGTAATTAACCTTCGTGTCTCAGCTTCCCTATCACAAAAGACTTGGATAGGTCCATCAATTAAGAATTAACAAGTGTTCAATTGCTAACCTATGCGTCCTTTAATAAAATTAAAAGGGGCCAAGTCTTACAAGCAAATAAAACAAGGACCAACCAAACGACGCAACCGTCTAAATCATCTCATCGTCTAAGCTTCAATTAACACAACAATGCACAAAGTGTCCAGAATGAAGACCCAACACCAAAATCAAGGGAGGAGGATTGTCACCATGTTCTTTCCTCAAAACAACAAGCTCTGCTCTACCCTCCATGCCCAACATCGAGCAAGCACCCACGCACCAAGCATCACGGTAAAAGCTCGTCATCCTCAACCCCGACGACCACACGAGTACCACCCAGATTGCACACTGATACACATTTACTCTGATACAATTTCCCAAGGTCCAAGTGATTGAGGGAATAATTGAGATAAGATTAATGTTATAAGGGAAAATAACCAATTCGTGATGTGAAAACAAATTAAAAAAAAATGTTGGGCAAGAGCCCATGGAAAATTTCATTGATAGTTGAACAATCCCATTCGTGGTGAGATGACAGTTGTTAAAAACATTGGGCAAGAGCCCATGGAAAATTTCGTTGATAGTCCAACAATCCAATTCATGGTGAGATGACCGTCTTAAAAACATTGGGCAAGAGCCCAGGAAGAATTTGCTGATAGTTCAACAAATCCAATCGTGGTGAGATGACAGTTTTAAAAATGTTGGGAAAGAGACCACATAAAATTTTGTTGACAGTCCAACAATCCAATTCGTGGTGAGATGGATGTCTTAAAAACGTTGGGAAAGAAACCAGCAAGAATTTGCTGACAGTCCAACAAATCCAATCGCGGTGAGATGACAGTTTTAAAAATGTTGGGCAAGAGCCCATGGAAAATTTCACTGACAATCCAACAAATCCACTTCATGGTGAGATGAAAGTTTTAAAAACATTGGGCAAGAGCCCAAGAAGAATTTTAATACTTGACCTGCTCAGAGACACATCAGTTCGATCTAGGATAGCTAGTGCGAACTTAATCCAAAATATACAATTTTCAATGCTTAGTTGTGAAAAGTAAACAACATTACTATACAAAATTACAAAATTTCAATGCTTATTACACAAAACCCATCAAGGATTTAACAATCGATGTTCAGAATAAAATGGCGGTTTATGAAAATAATTCCAAGGGATTTACAAGAAATCTAAATAATTAAAATTTTAATTCAAATAAAAGTACCGTAACTGAAGGTGACGAAGAGTCGACGATGTTCTTCAGTGATGGGGATCCTTCTATCCTCCCGCTTGCTAACCATGGAGACTTCACTAATACCTCCCAGCCAACGCTAGGGATACTCTTCTTCCCCCTTAGCCCCCTGAGCCGCAAAGGGGAAATGCACACAACCAAGCAGAAAAATACTCTAGCTCTGAGCTTGCCTTGCAAGGTAGAGCCACCACTCTCTCTCAAGCTGGGTATCCCAACTCTCACAAGTAAAACCCATCAAAAATTTTGTAGCATAACTTTACTCATAACCAGTGTGATCCATTTCTCATCCCAACCATTTGTTTTATAGAATTTCCTCATAACACATCCCCACTTGCACAATTAATTCACTTTTTAATTTAAATAATTTAGAATTATTTCCCCCTTACACTTGTCACCCTTTTTCCAATTTGCACAAGTAAAACCACATTTTATTTTAATAAAATTTAATTTCTCTCGCCCTTCCTAAAAGTGCTCCTTGAATCACTCCTATTAAAAGTTACTTAATGACTGGCACCTTACTAAATCTAAGTTGAGTTAAAATATGATTCTTCTTTAGTTAGACTAGTGTTAACTAGACTCTGGATTCCTTTCTATGCGTACACATTCTCTCCTCTATGTTTCTTTCTTATTTAAAAAAATCCCTTTTAATAATTTCTTACACCTATGTGCCTTAATAAAATCATTAGGATTATTTCAATTTGCTTAATTCTTGAAATTATTTACCTCATTCCCCTTTTGCTTTAGTTATCAATTTCAGTTTAGATTCTTTACAAAACTTATACTTAGGCTTAATTAAATTTTATTTGCAAAGGCTTAAACTCTTATAGGGATTTATAATTAATAATTTCAATCCTTAATTAATTAATTAATTGATCTCGCTGTGCTCAAGATTTTACGAGGTTAATTATTTGCTCAGGGTTTTCTAGGCCACCTAGATTCATTGGCTCAAATTTTATCTACGCGACTTGCCCTTCAAGACGCACTTCATGCTCCAAGGGTGCCACTCGCCTTTGACTGGTTTTGGTAGTTGTCCACCCCTGGAGTCAACACTCCATTCAGGCGACCTTGTGAGAGACCAAGGGATTCTAAGGAATAAGGACCCTGCCTGATTGCGCGCCCCTTATAAATCTTTGTGCGTGACTGTCATAGTCTGCCATCACGACATCGTGGTCCTCTCGAACTAGGTAATCATTAACCTACAATTCGAGTCACAATGTGAGTCCTAGTAGGCTGTGACAAGGACACTACCACACCTCTCCCTCAATATTTGGTCTATGTGCATGGCCCCTTTACTCCTTATGTGAGTCAGATTAGCAAGCAATCATGATTCTGCATCCATCAACGAAACACTGTCAATGATCCATATAAAAAATCATGCTATAATCAATCATATGTCACATATGCATAAATGAAATACTCAAACCAATACAATCCACTCCCCGACTCAATTCAGAATCCTAGGAGGTCTATTGATTCCATCGGCATTAACAATCTGTCTAGTGTCCTGCACACTCAGGGGAAACTCATCAATAGCATCTGCCAATACATATATATAAATTAACATTAAATCACCACCATCAACATCATCATAAAATCCATAAGCGAAATATATAACCATGTACTATAACCGGATCACTTGCATGCAAGTGTCCTCAAAGAATAAGTCGATAACATGTGCTCGTAAGAGTGAGATGTTACATACACCCCCTCTTGTTTTAAACTTCGTCATGAAGTTGTACATGATATAAAATGCAGTAAATAAAGTATCTGACAAGATCTATGTATAAAATCAAATAAGTAAGGAAACTGTTGACGCATATCATATGCATCCTCCCAGGTAGACGAGTGTGGACTATAATTGTCCCACTGGACCTTGACGTGATCAACTGTTCGACACCGTATTTGTCAAATGCGATGGTCCAAAATGTGGATTGGCTCCACCTTGAGTGCACCCTCATCTAACACCTGCAACAAAGTCATGTCAATCACATGTGTAGGATCACTAACATAATGTCTCCAAACATATATATGAAAAACATCATGTATATGCCTCAAAGAATCAGACAAGGCTAGTCGATACGCCACAGGTCCTTTCTTTTCCACAACTTCGAAAGGTCCCAAAAAACTAGGAGATATTTTAGCACCATTTCCAAACTTGATCAAACTCTTGTGTGGTTTCACCCGCAAGAAGAATCAGTTGCCAACTTCATAATTGTGGTCAATGCGATGCACATCAACATAACTTTTCTGTTGATCTTGTGCTTCTTTAATCCTTTGTCATATCATTTTCATTTGTTCTTCCATTTCTTGGATCGCTTCTGGTCCTACCAGGACCCTATCCTCAAGTTGATCCCAACTCAAAGGCATCTGACACGGTCACCCATAAAGAAACTCAAACGGTGCCATCTTAATGGTACTTTGATGGCTATTGTTGTACACAAATTCTACTAGTATCAAGAACTCTTCCTAATGCCTATGTTGGTCCATCACATACATACACAACTTATCTTCCAAAATTTGGTTCATTCTTTCTGTCTGCCCGTCCATCTCAGGGTGATATGTTGTACTAAAGTTCAGTCATGTTCCCAAGGCCTCTTGGAAATTGGTCCAAAAATGTCCTGTAAACACTGATCCTCTATTGGACATAATCCTTTTAGGCACACCATGTAATCTCACAATCTCGTTGATAAAAACTCTAGCTATGTCTGGTGCCTAGTACGTCGTACACACAGGGATAAAATGTGCACTCTTCGTCAGAGTGTCAACTACCACAAAAATTGAGTCGTGCCTCCTTTCTGTCAGCGACAATCCAACAATAAATTCCATCGAAATGACCTCCCATTTCGATTCCAGAACAACATGTGGCTGTAGTAATCTGGCTGGATGTCTATGTTCAGCCTTCACTTGCTGAAATTTTAGACATCTCGCCACATAGTTAACTATATCTGCCTTCATTCGTTTCCAGAAGAATAAGAGCTTAAGGTCTGCCCTCATCTTCGCGACTCCTGGATGAGCCATGTACATGACTCTATGAGATTTTCTTAAGATCAAACTTCTCAATTCGTCGTTAGGCGGTGCATAAATCCAGTTATTATACCTCATCAATACGTTGTTGTCCAATGTATAACCTTCAAACTTTGGTACCATCATGGCATCTTGTCCAATATTTTCCTTAACCTCTTTATACCAGTCATCATCGAACTGTATATAGAATCTCTTCTCGAAGATTCGTCGAAAGAGGTATCACCAAGAATATGTGTGGTCTTTGAATCAATGCATCTTCCACTCTTTTCACTGTTCCTTTTATGTAAGTAATCTCAAAATCATATTCGCTAAGCAATTCTGACCAATGTCTTTGTCGCACGTTGGGGTCACTTTGCGTAAATATGTGCTGCAATCCATAGTGATCTGTTTATAGTTCGAATTTCTACCCAATCAAATAGTGTCTCCACACTCTCAAGGCATACACAATGGCCAATAACTCCAAATCATGCGTTGTGTAGTTCTCTTCATTCTTTCTTAATTTCCTTGAGATGTAAGCGATCACTCAACCATCTTGCATCAAGACTCTGCCTAAACCTTCTTTGGATGCATCTGTGCATACCAAGAATTACTTGTCCATGTCGGGGACCTTTAGTATCGATGTTTTCGTCAACAACTCCTTGAGCCTTTGAAATTCTCCCACGCATTTCTCGCTCCACACAAACTTCTTGATTTTCTTCTGCAATTCCGTGATTGGATTCACTATCTTCGAAAAACCTTCGACTAACCGTCAGTAATATCCAGCTAGACCCATAAAGTTTCATACTTTTGATACGTTCATCGGCATGGGCCATTCCATAATAGCCTCTACCTTCGCTTAATCCACAATGATGCCTTCACCGAAGATAACATGCCCTAAGTAATGAATCCCCGATTGGTAAAAAAAGCATTTTGACAGTTTCCCGTATAATTTGTTTTCTCGTAAACACTGTAGCACCAAGCGCAAATGTTCGTCACGTTCTTCCGTCATCCAAGAATATATCAGTATATCATCAATGAATACTTGAAAAAACTTGTCCAAGTAGTCACGGAACACCCCATTCATCAAGCTCATGAATACCCCTAGGGCGTTTGTCAGTCCAAAAGGTAAAACAGTAAACTCGTAATGTACGAACCTTGTCTTGAATGTGGTCTTATGAATATATTCCTCTTTATTTCCTAACTAGTGATAACCTGATCTCAAGTTGATCTTTGAAAACACCATTGCACCTTTCATTTGGTCAAACAAATCATCTATCCTTGGTAATGGATATTGGTTCTTGATCGTTGCCTTGTTCAATTGATGGTAGTCAATATAGAGTCTCCACGACCCATCCTTCTTTCTTATGAAAATAATAGGCGCACCCCAAGGTGACACACTTGGATGTATAATTCCTAGGTCCAACAACTCCTGTAACTCAAGTGTTGACATCCAATAAGGCATTATTTATATCGGTTCAATTCTAGGTTTCAAGTTGATGGTAACTCTTTCGGGCGACAAACTTGGTAACTCTTCTGGAAACATGTCTGCAAACTCTCGTACTACCGAAAGGTTTTATAATCCTTCCGCCTCGCCCTTATCATTTAGCGCCAAGATTGCATATATCTTGCATCCTTTGCACATGTTGTTCTGTAGTTGTAGGGAAGAAATGAACCTCAAGGAAACTCTCTAGTTTCTTCCTACAATCACTCTTCTCTGTCCCTCCGCATCGGTCAAACTCAACTGTTTCATCTTACAGTTGAGTGTCACATCATGGGATTCCAACCAATCCATACCAATCACTATGTCGTAATATCCTAAGGTCATGACATATAGATTGTCCTTCATTACAAAATCTCCCAAGTCAATGTTACAATCCGTAACCCTTCCTCCAACCTTCCGTTTGGCACCCGAAGCCATTTCTACATATCTAATCTCATCCTATTCATATATCTTTACCTTAATTCTTTTCAACACTGCAACATAAATAAGGATCTTTGTAGCACTCAGATCTATCAAAATACTAAAATTTTGGTCGGCAATTGTACCTAATGTCTCAAGCACAGTGGATTAGTGCTCGGGCTGACGGTTATTCACCATTGCATGAATCCTGTGAGCCTTGCCCAAATCTCCAACTATAGTGTGTTCGGCTGACCTGACTGCTCTGGCCCTCTCTAATGGATAGTCTTGCTGGTAATGTGGCTCTCCACATGTCCAACATCCGGTCTTCGGTCCAGTACTCCTGGTCCCCAAGGTAGAAGTTACTGGCCTACAAATCTGAGCTCCTGGTCTGTTCTGCTGAACATGCCTAAACAACTGTTGTTGCAGGCAACATTGCTACTGATGCGATGGTCCTCTGCTGAGGATCCGGTCATCGTGGTGTCGTGAACATGGATCCTCTCGATGTATATCGATACCTTAATGTATGTATGGATGGTTTCTGATGTTGCTGCGCACCTGTCGTCGTATGTCCAGTCGATCTTGCAGGAGTCCTGCCTTGAGACCCGCTGGTGAACTCTTCCTTTGCTATGAGGTCCTTCTGGGCCGCATCGTGCAACGTCTATGGAATTAAGATCCTCACCTTCACATGGATGTTGAAGTTAAGTCCAAACACAAACTTGTTGACCTTCAACTTCTCCATGTTCAGATGTGGAGCATACCTAAGTAGCTCCATGAATCGGGCCTTGTAGTCTGGAACCGTACGAACACCCTGTCGTAAGGCATTGAACTCATTGAGTTGGCGCTTGATGAATTTCTCTGATAAATACCTCTCCCAAAACCGTTCCTCGAACTGTTCCCATGACACATCTTCGACAACCATGTTCACTTGAGGTAGGAGTGTCTTCCACCATAGAAGAGCACTTCCCTTCAGCTAAAATACCGCCATGCAGACCTTAATGTTGGAGGTATAGTCACAAAGTGCAAATCACATCGCCATGTTCTCCAACCAAGCCTCGATGGCTGAGCCGTTCGTGGCACCCATGAACTTGGGAAACTTCACCTTCTCGAGATCTCTGTGAATGCTACCAGTACCAGCTGGAGCACGTTGCGAACCCTCATTGGGTACAAGAGCCCTGGTCTCATCTCTATTTATTCGGTTAATCAGGGCCTCTAACATCCATTGAAAGGACCTCATCAAACCAACCACACCCCCCACAACAATCTTCTCATGTCCAATGACTTGTTCTTCTCCTTGGGGCTTAAACTCCTCTGGTGTGGATGCTACTGTAGGCATCACACCTCCTCCCCTAGCACCTTGTCGTCTACCTCCACAATGTCCTCTAACCATGATTACCTGCATAGACACAATTCAAGTTTTAATTAGCGATAAGTTATTAATCAAGTGTTTAATATAGTGGAAGGTGTAATGATCCCAAGTCGCGAGGTTGAACCCACTTTGATACCATAAATAACAACCCCTCCATTACGACTACAAATAGCGAAGTACAAGGTAATTTTTTTAACGTCAACACATAAATCACAGAAACACATAATCAACATGACATCATAATTAAAAGCATTACATGCAACACATCATCATAATCAATGACAGCATAAGCCAACACATTAACATAAATGATAGAGGCACATTATCAACACATAATCATAAATAGCGATGCAGTTCCACACATCACAATCAACTAAAGCAATTATATATAATGATCAACCATATCACTGAATATTAAATAACTACCTGCCCAACCTATCCTGCATGGTTAGGACCTCTAGGACACATAAGCAATGCTCAAGCCCATGATTCATCCGATTAATTTTGACCATTTAAGGTCTCAGGGTTGGCGGCTGTTCTGAGGAGCAAGGAGGTGTCTAAATCTCACTAATCCAATCACAACTCATAACTCCAATCTAGATTATCAATCATACACTAACACTATCATGTGGCGCAAGAGAAATCCAACTACTAAACAATCATACATCAACTTTATTTAATCGCGCAATATTAAACAATCCTAAAACAATCATACATCCACATAATCAATAGCGCAAGAGTAATCATCAACTTTATTTTCATGGCACAAAAGTGATCATCAATTTATCTTCATGGCACTAGAAATCTAATCCCAAAACCAATCCTACATTGCATTAAATTCATGGCGCAAGAGTGATCGTCAATTTGAATTTCATGGCGCAAGGTAAAAAAAATTCTAAAACAATCATACATTCACATAATTGATGGTGCAAGAGCAAACTAGTTACTAAAACATTCCTTCATCAACTTTATTTTAAGGCATGGAAGTAATCTAAGTAAGTTTAATTAATCACACATAAATCATTATATCTAGGCGCACGAGTAAACTAAGTACATAATCAATCAAAGGTAATTCAAGACTAGATTCATCGACCACGACCAACCATTCATTTCTTCATGCACATGAATCATCTATTCTACTTATTCCATTATTCAACAATAATTAAGTGCAAAAAGGTGAAGAGAATAAGACATAATGATTAATAAGATTATGAGGGCAATAACAAGATCCATGAAAAATAATTACGTCCAACATTTACACTCGCCCAAGTGAGATTCAATCAAGTCGAGCATCATTTGTTAACATTCCCATCAACTGTAATATATTATTACACAATCTTAAAAGAAATACAAATTACATAATCAAATGTAAGGAGCTAAGACCCAAATCCTTATTAAGCAATAGATATATATCAGATTCAATGTTAATCAACATATTTATTTAAAAACCATATCAAAAGATTTAATCCTTCCTTACATTAAAAGGATGCAATACTAATTTAAATAAATTTCAAAGTAACTTCCATAATATCACATCTTTTTTAAGCAAAGGTAAGGACTCCTTTACTACATTACTTATCATTTTAAACTATAAATACAGTCATAACAACATTTAATAGGAATCCTAGAGTTACTGCATATCCTTTAATATCGTAAGGGATTTAAGTGCCCAATTCATATCCATGTAAAAAGATTTAAGAATCACATATAATGGACAAGGTAATGAACCTTCGTATCTCAACTTCCCTATCACAAAAGACTTGTATAAGGTCCATCAATTAACCATTAACAAGTGTCCAATTGCTAACCTACGTGTCCTTTAAGAAAATTAAAAGGGGCGAAGTCTTACAAGCAAATAAAACAAGGACCAACCAAACGACACAACCATCTAAATCATCTCAGTGTCTAAGCTTTAATTAACACAACAGTGCAACAAGTGTCCAGAATGAAGACCCAACGCGAAAATCAAGGGAGGAGGATTGTCGCAGTGTTATTTTCCTCAAAACAAAAA
>JZKD02S1674617.1:397681-410223 GCA_000966675.3 Picea glauca | reverse complement strand
AGCACTTTCATTTTTGAGCATTTTTCAAGCCCTATCAGGCTTCTGGATCTGTTTTCAGATCATCGACAGTGGAGCTGCCAAGAAATTATTCAACATGGAGTCGCAAGGTGAATGATGTAGTCTGAACTGTGTCACCAACCTTTTTTCACCATCAAAGAATGGATCTAAGCTTTGTCATTCTTCCCAGGGAAAATCTTCAACTCCGTCCCCGACAATGATGCCAAAAATGTTAGCACTATAAGTCACACCTAGATTGTTGTAGGTGTAATCCTAGTACCCATAATTTTTTTTTAGGTTTATATTGAGTTTAATCTTGAGTAGATCAGCTAGATTGAGCAAGAAAGGGAGAGAGCAGCAAACTGTAGATCAATAGGCTACACCATTGGGCAATGGAGTCATAAACACTCTACTCATCGAAGGCACTAAAGCTTCTCAACAGACAACAAGATCATATGATGATAGATAGAAGAATAAAGAAGGAAAACATAATATAGAATTTTCACTAAACATAGATCCTCTTAGTTTAATAAATCAACAAATACTTGAATAAAACAATGATTGATGGGAAAAATTACAGCAGATCCTCTGTTGCTTAGGGATCCATAAATCATTGTCATCCTTTGATCCTCAAATATGAAATATATTGAAATAAGAAGATATATAAAACAAAACAATTACAATCTGAAAATCGCAACTCTCATGAGTCTTAAATAGAAGTAATGATTACAATCATAAAATTCCCTCAGGCTTACAAATGAACACACAGGGAAACTGCCTTCTCCAACTCTCTCTAGCCTCTCTTCGCTCATGAATCCCTCTCTTATTGATTCCCCTCACCCATTAAATAGAAAATAACATCCAAAATATGCTTAGGATTTCTAAACCCATCTCTTCCATTGAATTCTAGGCCTTGGAGATAGGTGGCAACAATCAAAGAGACAAGAATCCAATAAACTGCTAATTTTCAGGAAGTTGTTGGAAGTCATTAATAAATTTGTTTCCAACTCACCGCATGAGGTTTTAATGGAGATAAATATTAGGTGCAGGTGTCCTTTAGCATCTACCCGATCTCTTAGAAGTCATTCGAACCCTCCTTGATAGGTGGCAACATCCAAACAAGGCGAATATCCAAAAACTATGCAAAACAGAGAGTTTGCAGTGCACTGGTGTTTTAATTCTATCTCTCAAATACCAAACTGGGTTAGGCTAAAATTTGGTCAGCAGGTCAATGCCAATATCATGCTCCTCCAAAAAAACTTTCAGAAAAACCCACATCATCATTCAAAATTTATGATCAAATCTTTATAAGACTCCGCTATAGGAAATGAGTTCACATCGCCAATAGATGAGTCGGCCAAAACCCTTCTTTTAGTCTTTAAATAGCATGAAAAACCTCATGGAGTACATTGTAAACCTGGGCTTAATGTATATGCCATCAAAGTTGAACAAGTGTTCTTGCAAGCTATCTAACCTCCAATGCTCCTCCTTAACCAGTTCGCAATGCCAGTTTGCAGTGCACCTTTTGCAATTAGAAATGAAGATCAAAATGATAAATCCTCCTTTTGAAAATGACCATTGGAGTTATTTGATGATGTGATGGTACTGAAAAAATAAAATCCATCATTAGACCCTTTTACAAGATCATAATCATAAAAAGACTTGGCACATGCTCTATTTTTGGAATGTTGAGAACTTCTAGAAGTGTTTGTAGCACATAAGATTTAACAACTGAGAAGACACTTTAGGTGGTCAAGTAAATCTGTTAGGACCTTTTCCTTGGATTTAACACTTGATGGTGAACTTAAAATAAGTAGTTATGACCAATACAATCCTCTCTTGCTAATGATGACACCATCATCATGACACCAAGACCTGTACATCCTATGCGTTAACAAACTGCATTTCTAATGGCTTTCTCACGTTCTTTGCTTTCTTTATCTTCTTTCTTCAATATCTAGATGGACCCTATCTCTTTCCCTTGGAACTTCACAAGCTTCTCCTTGTACTCATTTTTCCTTGGGAGTAGTGTATCCATGCAATCTTCCTGCGCAAAAGGAAGATCCCAAGGATCATACTCAATAATTTGATGAGGTACATCAAAGTCGCACTCACTCGTGTAGTCGGGATTGTTGGGGTCCATCTCATTCTTGTTAGCCTGCTCTCTACTATATAAAATCTCAAAGGTGCCATCCCCCATGGGAATATGTGCATGGGTGAGATCCATACTGAGAAAACCTCTAAGAGCGGCGGACCAACTTCTTGATAGATGCATTCCCCAAGCATATAAAATGTCAATCACTACTATATTCATAAGGATGTTGATATGAAGGAAATCAATCAGGTAAACTTCAACATATTCACATAGCCCATAAACCTTGACCCTTTTAGAATCAATGCCATAAACATTTCCATACGGTTGGGTCGTCTCTAAGCCAAGTTGCTCCATCATCTTTAAGGACATGACATTTGCTAAGGCCTCAGATTCCAACATACAATTGTTTAAGCGGAAGTCGTTCATTCCCAAAGAAAGATAGAAGGGAGGGTTATTGTCCCTGTTAGCAACAATTTTGGTATCGGGGCTCGAAAGTACGCAGGTCTGCAGGATTTCCTAAGAAGCGCCCAAGAGCAGCACAGAAGAACCCCTTTTAGTTACAATTCGAGTGAATGGGCAAAGTTTTGTTGACGGCCGCCGAGATCCACCTATAAAGCTGATCAATGGTCGTTAAGATTTCGGGGTTGCCAAGTTGCCCCGGGGTTAATGCAAGAGATAGCTTCAGTAATTCAAGACAAATCTGGGTCGTCCGATCCAATTGGGACAGGTGGCTTCTAGTCAGTGTATCGGGGATCAAAGTTTCAGAAAAAAAGGAGCCTCCCGTTCATTGTAGTTGAGATCACCGATCGGTGAAATGCCGAAAGCGCCTTTGAAGCCCAGCCCGTGGTCCTAGCACTAAGTCACTTCAAGCGAGCCTGTAAATGAGGGCGGCTCCCTTCCAAATATCAAATGCCCCTCATCCATTCATCCTAAGGACACGTGGCGCAAGATCTAGCCGCGCCGACGTTTCGACATTCGGGAGTTCGTATGGTGAAGGTTTTATGTCTTCAAACATAGCGAAACCCCGAACCCCGACAACGCCGAAAGCGCTGAAACTTGGGCCCGTTACATCATGAAGCATTTTCAGCCGTCCATCGAAAGGGGACACCTGGTGGCAAATTGAGCCATCTCGGCATTTCGCCCATCGCGACTCCAAGGTGCAAAAAGCAGCTCCGTTATGTTCTGATGCACGAGATGCTGAGAGAGTCCCGGACCCAGGCCCACAGCAGCATCGGGTGAGTTAAGAGCCGACAGATCTAGAGGGACGTGTGGTGCCAGATTAAGCCGTCTCGGCATATCGCTCATCGCGATTTCGATCAGCGAGGATCAGCCCCTTCATATTCGCGAACGTCGAAAGCGCCTTGGGAATAGGCACGTGGTCACAGTCCGTGGTCACTTGGAGGAAGAAGGGGCTGTGTAAAGAAGGCCAAGGCATCGAGTTTAGTTACAGAGGGGATCATCACGATCTCCAGGTGCCATCGGACCTGATCCCAATACTGTTTCTAGCATTGAAGTAAATGAAGGCAAGAGCGGGTGGTTCAAACCTCCTTTCGTTCATTAAGTGAGGGGAATGGAGGGTCTGGCAAGCCACCTACTCGCAGAGGTCTTGTGTATTGATTTTCTCAAAGAAGCTATGCCGAAGTCCTCAACTCCACAAAGAAGTCTGCGCATGCTAGTCGAGCACTTAATGGCTCAGCTACCCTCCTTACGAGAGCCATGCGTAGTTAAGGTGGCACTTAAAGAAAAATATCGATACGAGTTTGACTGAAGGGACACCAAGCTTTGGGTGACTGGACACACCTCTGTGAGGTGATTATTCCTAAGTATATAGACTCAGTCTTTGTATTTTTGTAGTATTGATGGTTGAGAAAAGCTCCCGATTGTAAAGTTTTGATGAAGCGCTGGTTGCTCTGGTTAATGTAGAAGGCATTTGAGATTTCTTACTTTATGGATGTCAGCTTCCCTTCCATTTCTTTGTCTACTGTGTTAGAACAACTCAGAATTGGAGGATCCAGTCGAGCTGTGGCTGTTATAGGATGATGTAGGTTGGATCACTGTAATAGTCACATTGTTTCTAATCGGTTCTTGTGATGTTCCCAGCACTGAAACGACTCGAAATTGAAGGATTCAGTCGAGTCACCCCCTCAGCTCTTTGAAACTCTGGACCAAGATGATCTTGGATTCTGATTTTTTCTTCTTCAAGCTTCCAAAGGCCTGCTGCCCGAGGTAGTTTTTCTCACCCTTCTTACAAGTCTTCCATCTACCACCCTTTAATCAACTTACTGACAGAAGTTGGATCAAGACCTCCCTTGCTTTCTACATACCAGGCCCAGTTTCTCAGGCTAAAGCTATATTATCTTGAGTCTTAACCCATCCGATCACCCCATTAAATAAACCGTGACATAAAAAAAAAAAAACTGATGGGCGTTGGGCTCTGCTCCTGCAAGTAATCCAGGGGTGACTTCTAACGCTAACAGTCCCTTTGTCGATAAAGATACATGGTGTTAAAGATGATTGGAGGGTCCTCGTTTTCTCCTGGTATGTTCAAAAACTTCAAGACTCCCCTCCTTATAGAAGGAATATTGCACATCTATGTCACAATGACTGTCATGTTCAGCTTTCCAAACATGGATGGCACATCTATGTTCAACTGAATCTCATCTTCTATTGAAGTTGGCTTCGGAAGCAATTCTTGGACTGGAGGTGGAGGTAGTGGGACTACCCTCTCTTTAGATGGAAGAGGAGATTCCACTTTTGGTTGAGGTGGAATGGAAGGTTGTTGTAGAGGAATTGACACTTTATTTCTTCTTGCATAAGTCAAAACTTCCCTTTTTTTCAATTCCTTTCTCTGATCCTCTATCAATTGATTCAACACTCTAAGTCGTCCTTCTCTAGCTCCTCTTTTCCTAACTTCATCAATTTTTTCCTGAGTGACATCTTCTTCTTCGAAATTGCAAGTCATGTCCATGAAATTTATACCATCAGAAGAGTCTTCATCACGTTGGGGACACTCATCCTCCCGATGAGGTTCTTGGCAAGGAAAATACCATGGTACCTCTTCAATGTTGACCATCCCAACCAGGTTCAAAGTGTCAGGAGCCTTTTCCTCTTGTTGAGGCCTTGGCTTCCAACCCGCAACATCTCTTTTTTATCTAGTAAACTAAGGTCTAGAGGCATATTGATTTCTTCCACAGTGGTTAATCGACCCATGATTTGATTTTGAGCTTGGACAAATTGAGTACTCATAGTTCTATCTTCTGAGTCAAGAGAGAAATTGGATTTGGTGTATTGTTGTTAGAAGCTTTGGTCTTTTCTTACGCCTTGGCACACAGATACTGAAAAAGGATCAACCTTTGAGTCAAGAAAGTTCTCTTCAATCTTTGAACTATATGCTTTGGCTTGTGCTAAAGTGGTGGGCTTCTTATCCTTCAGGACGAAACGAATTTTCCCATCGAAATCATTCATATAAAGAAGACGCACAATTGCATCTATAGGATGTAGATCTATCCAGATTTGACTGTATAATCTGTCAAACTTGTTGTCAAATTCGTGTATTGTCTCATTCTCCTTCTTATTTATCTGATTGAACTGAGCTACAAACATTCTATTGTCTTTCTTCATTGTCCATCTATTCTTGAATAACTTGGCAACATCTTCATAAGATGCTATGTGATTATCAGGAAGTCCTTTGATCCATTTTTGAGCATCTTCATTGCTACATCCTCATGTTCCACTTCTGCATTTTCCATGTCTTGGCCCATGGCATAGAGACGATCGTCGATTGTGATCACGTTGTTTCCCAAGAACTTTGGCAACCATTTGTGAGACTTTTTTGGCATGGTATTGGGATATCCGGGGATGGTGGCCATGTTTAAGGGTTTGTAAAGGTATTTTTCTTAAGGATGAGCCATTGGAGTAAGGGGAAGGGTACCTTGGAAAAGGGTTTTGACAACGGGAGAGTTGAGAGGAGGCCTTCTTCGGTAAAATTTAGAAGGATTGAATCTCCAAGGGGGAAAAGTCTTGAGGGAAGATGGATTTTGGGAAGGTGGAGTCGCCAGATGAGCTTCAAGAAGACCTCATCAAGGGTGGAAGGGGAATGTCCTTCCAGTGGAGTTGTTAGGCAAGCTAGGGGTAAAGGATTTGGGAAGGAAGCTTGCAAAAGTGTCGTTAGGGCACGAAAGAGGATTCAAAATCCTCCCCGGCAATGGCACCAAAACGTTATCCCACAAACTGTAGGTTGGGAGAATATTTGCTAAATGGGAAGCTTACACTTCTCTACTACCATTGCATTGTCTAAATATTTGTTGCAATATTTAATACATTCTTTGATATCCTCATCTATACTTTTGGTTATGCCTTTCCAATACTTTATATTGTTTCCAATCTTGTTGATTGTCTTTGCTAGCAGGCGAGGAAGATTGGAAGGAACATGTGGGAATTCTCGCTACCATAAGATCAAAGAGTCTATAACATAGTTCCCAACTTGACGAGAACCCTCCAAAGTTCTTTATTTTTTAGAGGCTGCATTTAGTGACTATTATTATGCTCATTTCAAAAAGTGGTGCTACGAGTAGCACCCTAATTTTTTTAGGTTAAAATTACAAAATTTTGCAACCATGGCTTGTAATGTTGGTAATAAAAATTTTAAAATTGACCACCAAATTGAAAAGTAATGCTCTTAGAATTATCCCTTTTTTTAAGGTTAAATTCACAATTTGTTTGAAACTATGGCCTAGACAATTGGTATTGTTACAAATAAAAAACTGAAAATCAACCCTCAAATCAAAACGTGGTGCTATTAGTAACACCCTTTTTTGGGAGGTATTAGAATTACAACTTGTTTAAAATCGCGTCCTTGATGACTAGTATTGTTGCAAACCAAAACCTTAAAGTCAAACTCTGAATAGAAAAGTGGTGTTACCAATAACACTATTATTTTGTTTTGAGCTTAAAATTGTAACATTCTTGAAAACATAACCTAACATTGTTGCAAATAAAATCATAAAAATGAAAAAAAGTGAAAAAATAAATTAGAAAAATATAAGAATAAAAAATGCAAAACTAAGTTAAAAAAACCTAAAAAAACAAATTTAAACAGAAAAATAGAAAAAAAAGCAATATAAAACAATTTAATAACTAAAACAAATAAATTAAAAATAAATTAAAAAAAAAACAAATTTTAAAAAATTATATTAAAAACCATTAAAAAAAAATTAATAATTGAAACAAATAAATATAAAATAAATTCTTAAAAGTTAAAAACGAAGTTTAAAAAAAATTATATTAAAAACCATTTTTTTAAAAATTAATTGAAAAAAAACAAAAATTTATAAATAAGAAATAAAATGAAAATTGTAAAATAGTTTTAAAACATAACAATTTTTTTTATAAAAAAATAAAAAACAAAGCAAATTTAAAAATAAAACTTTCAAGAAAAAGTAAATTAAAAATAAAATAAAATAAAAAAAATTGGTGGGAAGGGTGATTCCCAAAATTATTTGTGTCCCTCTCTTGAACACTATTTCTCACCCCATCCCCCTCCACCCATCCTTCCCCTCTCTTTGTCTTATCCTTCCGCCTGCCCCCGTCCCCCTTAGACTCTCCCTCCCGTCCCCCTCAGAGTCTCCCTACAGACCCCATGGTCCTCCTTCCCTCGCTTCACACTTGCTAAAGAAGTGGGTTGTTCACCATCGCGCATAGCCTAAAGCGATGGGTTTACAATCTGCCACTTCACGCTGTGCACGGAGGTAGAGGAAGGACCACATGAGTCGAAGGACATGATGGGGGACAAGCGAAAAGGTAGGAAAGGAAGAGTGGGTGGAGGGGGATGGGGGTGGAAAATAGGGGTTGGTGGGGAATGACAACTAACCCCACCAAATTAATTTTTTTTTATTTTTTTTATTTTGATTTTTTTAATTGTCTTATTTTTTAAGAAGATTTTATTCAGATATTAATGTAATGAAAATAATTTTAGTCCTATTCAAGATGCTTTTAGCATCATATTGTTTGTCAAAAAGACTCTAGAAACAAAGATGTCTATTGGCTTGCCTAAAGGGAAACTAGATCAATTTTTAAAATTAAAATGTAGCAAATTAAGTTTGAGAGTAACATAAAAGGTTCGTAAATATGAGGGAAAAAAACCACTCATGAAAGGATTATTAGAGTAGCCTACAGAGGCTTGAAAAAAAGGCAAAAAATTAGACCAAAGAAAACAAAGCATATCTCAGTCATCCAGAGATGAAACCTGGTCACTTTCTTGGAAGCACCCACTTCGTTCCCTAAAGTAGTATGATACAGGAGAGACTCATCCATCGCACTGCCATCATGCGTCAACTGGAGGGAGTTACCACTGCGTTTGACCAGCCAAGAAAACATGGTGACCAACAACTTATTTTGGCATTTAAGAGCCTCAAACCACTACCCAAATTTCTTATAATTCTATTCTTTTTAGAGCATGGCCTGGGCAACCATGGTTTTGGTGTGCCGGAAAATATTGACAGTTCAATGGAACTTGGTGTCACGACTCCTAGTGCAACAAATCCGGAACAATGTCACCTACCTGCTCATCCATATCTGTGTCTTCCTGGTATGCTCTGATAAGCGTCACCTCTTCTTCCAGAGGTTGCATGGCTTCCATCGCTACAGGAGAAACAAAGCTATGGAAATGGGTCGTAACCTCTTTAGCAATGAGGGCCGCCCTTATTTTTCTTACCACGATTATTACAAAATGATCTAGATCACTAAATGAGGAAACCTTAGATAGGGTTGAGTCACATAACTAATCTCAAAGAAAGATACTTGCAATAAAACCATAGGATATTATCAATGAATAACAGGTGCATCTATTACAAATGAATTTACCTACTTGTATACCAATGTTCATTAAACAAATCATTTTCACTTATGAATGTGGGATAGATTGCTTTACACAAAAAGTGAACATTAACATATTCTAAATTCATAAAGTGACTTTATTACATAGTAAGTCGTATATCTCTAATAGTAGTCTCCCTAGCACGAGTTGAACGAGGAGCCATAGAAACTTTGCAGTTGAGCGCTTAAGACTAAATAAGGTTATCATGCCATATTTAGGTGTCGTCTACCCCATTCAAGAATGATGACAGCCAAAACAGGCCCACGAGAGTCACTAATTTTCATAAATGGAAGTTTTCCCATGACAATGCTTGTGGATCAAGCATGAACAGATCACGATCCTTCGATCGTGAAAGGAAGTTGTAAAAGACATAGACAATTGAAGACACTGTGGATTGCATCAATGAGAGGGCAGGGTGTTTCCCCATAGAAACATTCTAACTTAAACCGCCTCAACCGCCTGTCACTTGATCTAGGTATTTTAATTGTTTTCTTTAAAAAAATTGTGTTCTCTTTTTTTTTTAGTTTTGGTTTTCTCTTGGTGATGAATTGGTGATATATGTGCATGTGCATGTGGAATTGGTGATATATGTGCATGTGTGGTGCCTTCTTGGTGATGATCCCAAGGTAAGTGTGCACTCATGTTGATGATTACGAGGTATGCATGCAACACTTGGTGATAATATCAAGGTTTCCATGCAATACTCCACTCCACTAGTCTAATTGAGGTGTAACTGAATCAAGACTGAAGAGGATGTGGTGCCTTGTCTAGGGGAGAATATCTCTAACCAGGGGTGCCCTCAACATAGACTACTCAACATAATGATTTGTATCTTTTAATTAGCTAATAAATGACTTGATTGCTTAAAGCGTGTGAAAACCAATACAAGTAAAAGACATAAAGAGACTACAAGCAAAAATAATAAGCAACAAAGAAATAAGAATGACACAACGAGATGATAACAGAGTTCACCCAGTGTGGGCTACGTCTTTGGGTCCGCTTCGAATGGAGTGGCCTCTTTTATTTTGATGCTAAAATGGAAAATTACATCAATATATTTGATCTCAATAGTTGTTCTTTTGCTTTGTTGCAGCACAATGACCTCTAAAAACCCTGCAAAATGCTTCCTCTCCTCTTGTTGTGCACATAGAGGGAAAAATTATATTTTATGTGTAAAATACACAGAGAAATGTGGCTTTAAAATTTATTATTCTCGAACTCTGTACAAAAAAACACACACTGGTGTGTTGGTATTCAACCTGGTTATAAAACTTGGGCACCCAATCGACTCGGGGTCGAAACCGCGAGAGTTATGATTTTTTGGCCTACAATATTTGAAATCAAAACAATATAAGTTGGTTAATCCCCCAATCAATATGACCTTGGCACTTTAGCTAGATGATAAGGTTTTTTATGTTGGTTAGTGGTCGCCCCAGGGTCAAGCCCGCGGGCCTCCCCTATTTGGCATATCCATTTGCAACGACCTTATCTATAGATGGTTCGACGATACTTTCCAAGTCCCATTGTTGGCTTGTTTGTTAAGTTATTGTGCTCGTAGCCCGGAGGTTAGGGGTCCGATCTCAACCAACGACCCCTTTTACTTATTTGACATAGAATATTCCTGAAAATCGGAGGCTACCACATGCTAGCCTTTGATTGGTCCATTTCATTACGACGCCACGTCACCAACCATTTCATCTACCAAATGGACTGCTACATCACCTACCAACTCGATTGTCATGTCACCTGCCTCTACCATGTGTCCACTTCTCAACCTACCATGTTCCCTGTACGGTTTCCACATGTCACTTCATATGAATGCAATGTGTCCTCATGTGTCACTCTGTCCATTCTTTTTTCCTTATTTGGAAAAACTTTAGATCGCTATATATTTCTCGTACAAATATTGTTTGAGCTCGTTTAAGCGACGTCGGAAATATCTCTTCTAGCTATTCATCGTGGAGACTATTGCATCGAGTTTTGAGACTTTGAATTTTGAGGTATTCTAGATCCTCCTAGATGAATCCTCCCCACTAGAAGCTTTTGGACCACCAAAATTTGAACCACTCAACAAATAAGTGAGGGTATTGCTCCCTCACTTTCCCAACCTCTATCTTGTCTGATTTACTTGGATGCATTCCCTTAAAGCCTATGCGGAGGTACTCCACATCACCTCTTCATGAAGTCCTCGTCTTCTTGTCTAGAATGACATCTTCTCACCACTCATCTAGGTACTCAGGAGAAAATTCATCAACGGAAGGAACTTGAATACTCTCTTCCTGATCCATGATCATTGGAGGCTCATATAATTTCAAGTTCTCGACATTTACAACAAAATACATGTGCATGTAAGGTGGTAGATATAAGCAGAAAGCACTAGTGCCAATCTTCTCCAAAATAGTAAATGGGCCATATTAGATTGGCTTGAGATTCTTACCTTCCCCTTTTAACATGTCTTTGTTGATGTGCAACTAAACTTGACCACCTACTTGAAAATGATGATCCATCTGATTCATGTCGTGCCTAGCCTTGTATTGGGATTGGCTCTTCTCCAATTTCTCTTGCACTGCCTGATGCACCATTTGGATTTTTTGAATGAATTTTCAAGCTTTATATTCATATTTATGCTCATGTGAATCAACGTCCTTCCCAAAAATAAAATATAATTGAGATTTATGCATGTACCCAAAACAAGTCTCGAATGGAGAGCTCTGTTTAGGAGAATGTAAGATTCAATTGTAAGCATGTTGCACATAGTGTAGTTGTTCATCCCAAAGCCTAGGATATTTATTGCAGTAACCTTGGAGAAATGTACCATTGTTTTGTTAACCACATATGTCTATCCATCATTCCGTAGATGAAAATCAATACTTTTCTTCATCTCAGTGTCCATCAATCCCCACAAACATGACCAATATTCCCCAAGAAATCAAGAATCTCGATATGAAACCATGGATGTAGGCAATCCAAAGTGAACCCAAATATGCTGAAAGAATAAGTGTGTGGTTTGTTCAGTTCTCACATACTTCTTATAAGGCATCAAAAGACACATTTTGTTAAACCTATCCACAACTACATTGTAATGTCCCCACTTTGGGACATCATCACAGTGCAGAGATTTATGATGACCAGAGTAGCCAGATGGATGTTATAGCAAGTACAGGGGTATTTGAGAGGCATTGCGGGGCCCAGCTTGCATTGATCATCATATTCCATCATTATGAGCCATTTTGCACAGGTTGGCTTTGGTTCCGTTGCATTCCGACGATTTCCATGATTTTGACTATTTTGACCTACAAGTCAATGAAATTCACTGAAGAGAGAATTTTGGGCACATTACTTAGAGGAACCTCTCAGTGTAATAGCTCATTGGAATCAAGAGAAGCAACACTACAGGATGGGATGGTTAGAAGTGACTTTCAGTAGCTAGGGAAGCCACAAGGAGAGATAAGTAGCTTTTCAGAGGTAAAAAGGTTAATTAATTAATTAAAGTGATTTAATTCATTAATTAAATATTAATAAAATGAAAGTCACTTTGGAGGGACAAGGTGAGCCAAAAGTATAAAGGAAAGGCAA
>JZKD02S1674617.1:385358-395385 GCA_000966675.3 Picea glauca | reverse complement strand
AGAGCGTGGCATCTTCCAACAGTGAGGGGTTTGGCACTTGGCATTGGTCTTCATCTCTTATCCAACCTTTGGAGGCTTATTTTGTCTCGATAGAGCATTTTGTAGCAGCTCATACTTGTTATCTATTGTCTATCATCTTGGCCATCTGTTGAGCATTCCAAATCGACATTTCCATTGTAGCAAGTTCTTATATTTTATGAATAAAGAAGATTTGAGGTGTTTTGGCTTGTCCATCTTATTGCATAAGGTTGAGGTATGTTCCATGGTTATCTCTTTCTGTTATTTTCTGCATACACACATATAAACACATCTAAACAAATGGATCAACAAACTGTTTGACGAAATACCTCACTCAGAAAAAGTTTTAGAAAAGACACCAAAACAATGATGATCCTTGCATAATGGCTTGGGATCATTACATACATACAAGTAATCATGACCTCTTTTGGACATAGGTAAACCCCCTACAAAACCCATGGAGTTACGTTCCCATGGATGAGAAGGTACATGAAGAGGTGTATACAAACCCAACTTTATATTAGTGGGTTTAATAGTATCGTATAACTCACAACCCTTTAAATACTTGGATACAATTTCCCTCATCTGAGGCCAATAACAATTTATTTGTAAATGAGCTACAGTCTTTCCTATCCCAAAATGCCTAGAAATAAGAGAAGTATGAGCTTCTCTGATTACATGAACTCTTTCATATTTGGGAATACATAGTTTTTTAATATGGTAGAGTAAATTTCCCCACAAACAATAATCTTCCGTTTGTGAACCATGGGTTAACCTTTCATATACATTTTTAAAGTCCTCATCCCTAGCATATTGTTCGACATAATTGTCATGTGCTAAATAATCATGCTGCAAGACAATAGATGAATTAATAGGAGCTATGGATAACATGTCATCCACTTTGTTATCTACACCCTTTTTATATTTGATAACCAAATGAAACTGTTGTAGAAATCCCATCCATCTAAAATTCCTTGATTGTTGTAGCTTTGTTTGTGATTGAAGATATTGTAATGGTCGATTATATGTGTGTATGATTGTTTATTTACCCATTAAGCAATGCTTCCACTTTTTAAAACTTTGTACTAAAGCATACAACTCTTTGCCATAGGTAGGATAATTAATAATAGTTGTAGAAAAGGTCTCAGAATGGTAACATATTGGATTACGTTGTTGCATCAAAATTGCCCCCATGGCATATCCACTTGCATCGGTCTCTATCTCAAATGGTTGTTGCAAGTCTATAAATTCTAATTGGTGTTGTGTTGATCTTCTCTTTCAATGTATTGAAGGTCTTTTTTTGCTTGACTCCCCATTGAATGACATGTTTCACACTAGTCAAAGTATGTAAAGGAGATGCAATAAACGAGAAGTTAGCAACAAATTCTCTCCATTAATAGACTGCTCCTAGGAAGCTTCTAAACTATGTTGTTGATGTAGTCTTGGGCCAATTTACAATCACTTCAACCTTAGAGGGATCTATTTTCAATTCACCTCCCCCTAGAATATAACCCAAGTACACTAATGAAGTTTTTCCAAATTCACATTCTGTCCATTTTACATACAATTTATCCCTTTTCAAAGTATCCAAAACTTGTCTAACATGCTTGACATGCTCATCCCAAGTTCTACTGAACACAAGAATATCATCTAAGTAGACTATTACAAATTCATCAATGAATGTTCTAAATACATCATTCATCACACACACAAAAGTTGTCGGGGAATTACAAATCCCAAAAGGCATCACTAACCATTCAAACAATCCTTGCTTTCTTTTGAAAGAGGTTTTCTAAACATCACCTTCTACAATATGAATCTAGTGATAACCACTTCTCAAGTCTAACTTAGTGAAATAAATAACATCTTTCAACTAATCTAAAAAATCATCAATTTGAGGAAGAGGGTATAGATTTGTCATCGTGATTTTGTTTAATGCACGAAATTCAACGCACATCCTCCATGTACCATCCTTCTTTGGTACCATTACAATAGGATATCCACATGGAGATGAACTTGGCATGATGACTCCCTTATCCAACAAGTATTGAAGTTTCTTCTTGATCTCAACATTCACAATCATAGACATATTATACATGCAAATATTAGGAAGAGGGGCATCTTGTTGCAGTTGAATCTCATGTTGAATCTTCCTCTTAGGAGGAAATCCTTTAGGTTCTTGAAATATCTCTTCATAGTTATAAATGACTTTAACTAATTCATTCTTATGAGAAGGATCACAACCATGAAAGGCATCAAATTTGTCAACATATTTGGCTTTCACAATCATGAGTAAAAAAAAAATCTAGCATTTATAAGCCTCTTCATTTTCACTGTGCTAACAAGAGATAAGTTAGTCTTAATGTTGTGTGCTCTTACAATTTATTCAAATCCATCTTTGGTGAGGTGATATTTGTTCTCCACCCTAAATAAAATGGCTTTTCTTTCAAACAAATAAGGGCTTCCCAATACTATTTTGCAAATATCAAGAGGAACTACATCTAGTTCAACCTCATCAATAAATTTAGAAGTGATAGCAAATCTAATTTTACATTGTTTGGTTACTTGTAGTTTTGCATCATCACATACCCAATGGAGAGGATAAGGGTTCTTATGAGGTTTTGTCTCCAATCCTAGTTTCTTGAAAATTGCTTCAGACATCATATTTACTTGGGAACTAGTATAAAAAAGAGTATCAACTTTTGTACGCTTAATTATCACCCTTATGTGAAAAATATCACTTCTTCTCTTTTTAGAATTAGGAGACTGAACTGAAGAACTAGTACTAGCACGAGAAGATGTTTTACCTTGCACTCATGCAATTGTGATATTTGTTTCATCCCCTGAATCAGACCCCAAATCTTGTTGTACTATGGAAACAATCTTTTGCTTCCCTTTGCCTCCAAACCTTTGAGGTCTTAGCTTAGGATGTCGCTTCCAATAATGAGCATCATCATTCCCTTCATTTTTGCAATGAGAGCATGTAGGATTCACTTCTTCTTTATTTACTGTAGCTACCTTTTTTCCTTTCCCTTTGAATTTTCCTTCAATGAACTTGGATGCCTGCTTCTTTGTGAAATCACTTTGCACATTCTTTCCCTTGAATTCAAGATGAGTAGCTTGGAGACATACTTCATCTAGATTAGTGGGGTTAAATAAAAGAATAGTATGATGAATATAGCTATGTAAAGAAACAATGTATTTTAGAATATTTTCTTGAGAATCTAATGGAATATTTAAAGCCAATGCTTTCTTCCTAAACTCTTCAGTAAAACTTTGCACACTTTTCCCTTTTCCTTGTCTCAAATTTTTCTATTCCATAATTGATTTCTATGTATATCCTAAAGGATTTTTTTTTCTTTAATGCATATTTGAATTCAAACCAAGATGAAAGAATCTTACCATTATTTTAAACATCTTTTTGAAGTTTACTTCCCCACCAAATCAACATTGTACCTTCAAATCAGAGAGAGGCCAATTGAATCTTTACCTCTTTTTCATCAATTTGCTGAATACGACAATACAATTATATTTGTCGAATCCATATATCTAATCTCTATGAATTAATATCGCCATTATAAATGGGTAACTCAAATTTGACATCCAACTGCAACAATGGCTTCTTTGGAGCAATATTCTTATGAGGAGATGGAGACCGAGACAGAGAAGGAGAATGAGAAGGAGAGGAAGGAGGAGATGTATTGTGTGAAGGATGATCATCATCATTCTTGACTTGAGTTTTGCATTCTCGTCTTCATTGTCCTCTTTCATTATAGAGCTCTTTCACCATTGCATTCATTAAATTGAATGCCTCGAAGAAATCCTATTTAGAGTTAAAAGGATTTGTTTTCCTTGGTGTATCCATCTCTCCTCTACAAATGAATCTTCTTGATCCAATTTTGGGATTATAAGCCTCAATGTTACCTTCTCCCTTCTTGATTCTAGACATGGTAAGCATCCACACTCAAAAACCACATCAAACTAACTTGCTAGCTCTGATACAAAACTTGATCTGGATCTTTTAATTAGCTAATATACGACTTGATTGCTTAAAGATTTTGAAAACCACGACAAGTAAAACACATAAAGAGACTATGAGTAGAAATAACAAGTATCAAAGAAATAAGAATGACACAACGAGATGATAATGAAGTTCACCCAATGTGGGATACATCCCTGGGTCCGTTTCCAATGGAGTGGCCTCTTCAATTTTGATGCAAAAATGGAAAATTACATCAATATATTCGATCTCAATAGTTGGTATTATGCTTTGCTGCAACACAATGACCTCTAAAAACCCTACAAAAGGCTCCTCTTCTCTTGTTGTCCACCAAGAGAAAAACACACATTGGTGCATTAGTAGTCGCCCTGGTTATAGAGTTTGGGTTCCCAATCAACTCGGGGTTGAATCTGCAAGTGTTGTGATTTTTCGGCCTACACAATATTTGAAATCCAAACAATATAACTTGGTTGATCCAAGCAATATGACCTTGGTACTTTGTCTAACGGATAAGGTTTGGTCTGTTGGTTAGCGATCGACTGGGGGTTGAGCATGCGAGCCTCCCCTATTTGGCATATTTGTTTGAAACGACCTTATAGATGGTTCGACAATACTTTCCAAGTCCCACTGCTAGCTTGTTGGTTAAATTGTTGTGCATGTAGCCCAAAGGTCAAGGGTTCAATCCCAACTAACCACCCCTTTGCCTTGTTTGACATAGAACCCTCTTGTCCAATTGGAGGATGCCATGTGGTAGCCTCTGATTGGTCCACATCATTACGACACCACGTCACCAACCATGTCACTTGCCAACTAGACTGCTACATTAGCTGCCAACTAGATTGCTATGTCAACTGCCAACTCGACTACCATGTCAGCTTCCTCTGCCACATGTCCATTGCTCAGCCTTCCATGTGTCATGTATGTCTGCCATGTGTCACTTCATATGGCTGCCACGTCTCCTCCTGTGGGATTTTCACATGTCACCTATGTCCTTTATTTTTGCCCTGTTTGGAAAAAACTTCAGATCGTAATATCTTTCTCATATGAAGTTTGTTTGAGCTCATTCAAGCGACATCGAAAAGATCTCATCCAACTCTTCATCGTCATGACCTTTGCATTGAATTTTGAGGTATTCTGGATCCTCCTGGATCACCTAGGAAAAGAAATACTAGGTGAGTGTGTAATATCATATGTTATCGTAGGATTTGTAGTTGTCAAAATCCCAACACAAGATTCACAAATATTGTGTAACTAAAGGAAACCCCACCATTATCATTTTAGTAAGAAATCCCTCATTTTAGTGATGGAGGAGGTACACCACAGGGGAGGCTTCCCCAGTGACCTCGAGGGATCAAAATAGCAATTTTGTTAGCCAATCCTACCACCCCCTCTCTTGGTCACCTCATTCAAGGTTTGGGTCAAGAATAAATAAGAGGTAATAAGATGGTTTGAGTACCTTCCAAGAACAAGAACACATATAGCATATAGATAATGATTTCTAGGTACAAGCATGCAAATAATACCTCTTTAAGACACTAGACAGTAAAAATTGTTATGACTACTATAAAAATTCAATATTTAACAGTAGTACAACAACAATAGATAAATTATAAAAGAATCAATGATTACACTTCAGAATTGTAACAATTTATTATGAAAACTTAGCATTAACTCAGTAGAACATTATCCAATAGTTAGATCCAATTTCTGAGTATGTTAGACTATTATTAGAGTAATGTATGCAACAAGTTAAAGTATGTTAGGATGGTTGTAGCAAATGTTTTGCAACAACAACAATTTTATCAGTCAAATAGCTCAAGTTAGTGTTATTAAAGTTGGTAGGAAGCTTGAGAGAATTGAAATGATGAGTTTTTTGATCACTTTCATCGTAAGAGATCTTGGAGATTAGTGCCTTTGAGGGCTATGGAGTCTTTACAATAACAAATATAACTAACTTGGAATTTGATCTAGATGTAACCAAGAGGTAGGAATCAATCTCTAAGGTTCTATAACATTAGGGCCTTAGAGATTGAATATTGAGTAAAATAATTTTCTAGGGTGCAAGCACTTTTGGGCCCTAGAAACCTTTTCTCCCTTCTTGTAGCTTCACCTAGGTCAAGAATCAAGAGTCTAGGAATAAAATCCTAAAGTGCTATCACTTTAGGGATTTAGGAGTCTAACCCTAGTTAGGATTTATTCACAAATTTTGGACAAAATTAACCTTGTGAGAGGAGGAAGCACTTATGCTCCTCTCTTAGGTTTTTACCAAGATAGACATCTAGCATGAAAAAGTAGATTTCACCATAAAACATTAATAACATAAAACGATATTTCAGAAATTTACTTACTTCACCAAGATATCACAAGAGAAAACCTTAATTGCAACAATTCCATCCAAAAAATAAGCAAGGAACATCCATAACTTGACCTTCCAAGCAAGGCACATTTGTAGAAGAGAGAGATAACCAAGGATAAGGTGAAAATTTCAAACTTGTTCTTTCACAAAGGTGAGAAAAATGTGATGAAAAAATGAAATGTCAAGGTTCTCCATTTATATGGGGCTACCTTGACCTATTTATCCACATAAAAATGTCAACCACAAAATATAAGAGGGTCGACCCCTTCAATTTTCCCTTACAATACACAAAAATTAAATTTTACATAAAATAAAACCGTATAAGGGTGATGTCATGCTCTAGAAGGGTGACGTGAGGCTAGAAGTGAGACGCCAATCCTCCAAGATGAGATCATTGGGCCTCAAAAGGCCACATGTCATTTCCTCATGTGTCAAGATCTCATGCCATGTGCATCATCCTATCAAACCACCATGTGATCCAACAGACCCCAACTCAAAGGTTATGTCAAGGGCTTGAAGTGTGAGGTTCTAGGCCTCTAAAGGCCAACGTCCAAGTGGAGAAGGGTGCAACCTCGTCTTCTATTGATGCCAAGGCGCCTCCAAAGGAAACATCCTCCATCTTCTAGGTTCAATTTTCATCATTTGTGGTCTTCCACATGCAGGGTCGAGTGTCCATCCTGTGGACAAGGTCTTACAAAGACAAACAAGTACTCCCTCCAAGGGTCCACAAGTCACATAAATCATGCCAAGAAATCCACATTTAATAAAAGAACCACCCAAACATGTGCATCAAATCCCCCCTTTTCAAATTAAACAAATTCTTAAAGATCTTATAAGTTTTTCCAAAATTAAGTATGGGAGCGGTGTCATGGTGCCCTATTGGGTAAGCCAATCCCCAAGTCAAGGAATGTTTCCCAAGAAGACCCTATCTATATCATGTGATGAGTATGAGGTGGGTTGGGGGAAGGATTTTGGGCATGGGGTTCTTGACATATCAAGGGTTTGTATTGTCTCATTTATGGGTTCCTTTGTGGAGGGTGTGTTGCATCCTTCGTTTGCAATGCAACATTTTTCCAAGCCCTTTCCTTTAATTTATTATGGTTCAAACATTGAGTGCTACGTGCAATGGAAAGTAAAGAGCACCACAATTCCACTTGAATTTAGGAACACATTTTGTTAAGAACCAAATATCAAAGTAGCATAAAAAACCTCAGAATAAGTACTCCACGCCTTGACAAAGAGAGAAATTCAGATAATAAGCCTCTTTGAGGGGGAAACCTCCTTATACATTACATGAATTCAAAAATACAAGATGATTCCAAATGAAAAGGTATCCTTGGTATATATAGGAGACTAGGAGGTATAATTACAACTAATGGACCCAAGCCGACATAAATAAAATAACAATACTAATGTAATATTTCCAAATTAAGGGGTAATGTGCCACGATTTAGGGATTAACATGCCCCTCTCCATCATACAAGTGTTTTCCTCAATGCTTGAGTAGTTCTAGATGCTTATGTATAAAAGACTCATCTTCCCATGTGGAATCTTCAGCAGGTAGTTTCTTCCACTTAATGAGATACTTTGAAATTGATCTATTCCTCAGTTGGAGAATTATTGTGTCAGTGATAGATTCAGGCTCCAATATGATTTTTCTTTCCTCGTCCAGTTTTGGAAATATAGTTTGAACTGGTATCTTTTCACCTGTAACCTTCTTTAAGCATGAAACATGGAAAATTAGGTGTACTCGCGAAGATGCAGGAAGCTCCAATTTGTATGCCATAGTACCAATATTTTGCAACACCTTGTAAGGGCCATAGTACTTCGGTGATAATTTATTGTCCTTCTTAGCTTGCTTGAGGGACATATGTTTGTATTGTTGTAGTCTTAAAAATACCCAATCCCATACTTCAAAAATTCTTTCACTACGATGTTGATCTGCTTGTTGTTTCATGTGATTATGTTGCATGGATAGGTTGTCCTTTATGAGTTGGAGAACTTGTTGTTGGTGCTCGATGTGATCTTCCACTGCTTGAACCTTAGATTTTTCTTTTAGACAAGAAGTGATGGATGGTGGGTGATATCTATAAAGTTCCATAAATGGTTTCATTTTTGTTGCAGTATAAAAGGAAGTGTTATACAACCATTCTCCCAAGGGTAACCACTTGAACCATTGTGTTTTTTTTTGTTCACTATCTCGGTTTTTCCATCAGATTGAGGATGATAAGATGAGCTATGAGCCAATTGAGTACCCAAACAAGAAAATAATTATGTACAAAAATGTCCAGTGAAGATGGGATCTCTATCACTTACAATAATCTTTTGGCTTCAATGTAGCTTTTAAATTATCTCCATGAATGTAGTAGAAACTATACTGGCTTTGAACGGATGAGAGAGTGCAAAAAAGTGTGCGTACTTTGTAAGTCTATCAACAATAACCATGATGACACTCTTTCCTTCAGACTTTGGTAACCCTGTGATGAAATCCATGGAAACCTTCTCCCAGCGCTGACTTGGAATGGCTAATGGTTGTAAAAGACCTAGGGTCTTAATTGTTTCCACCTTATTTTGTCGGCAAACCAAAATTTTTTCCACAAACCTTTGAACATCAGTTTTAAGTCCATCCCAAAAAAATTCCCTCTTGACCCTGTGATAGGTTTTCAAAAATATTGAGTGCCCTCCTACCGGAGAGGCGTGCAATTCTAAAAGTACCTTGTGTTTGAGTTGGGAGTTCTTACATAACTATAAGTAATCTTTGTACCATAGTGAATCATTTTTCCATGTAAATGTATCAGATGCACTGGAATCCTGTTGCAACCTTTGAATGAGAGTCCACACTTCTTTTTCATTCTTCCATTCATCCCTTTCTTATGTTATCCAATGAGGTTGAATGACAGAGATAACATAGAGAAATGTCTCAACATCTTCATCCTTTCTTGAGAGTGCATCTTCCACAACATTTTTCTTCCCTTTTTTGTAGATAATTTCAAATTCATAACCCAACATCTTGGTCACCCATTTTTGTTGCTCTTCTGAAGATAGTCTTTGTTCCAAGAAGTATTTAATACGGTCATGATCTGTTTTGACCTTGAAGTGCCTACCTATTAGGTAAGGGCGACATTGATTCGATGCATGTAGTATTGCCATCATTTCCTTCTCATAAATGGTTTTATGTAAGTCCTTTCCCTTGAGTGGCCGAATTTCAAAAGCAAGGGGCCTTCCTTCTTGCATTAGAATAGCACCAATGCCATTTCCCGAGGCATCACATTCCACAATAAAGGTTTTTGTGAAGTCTAGTGTGGTCAAGACTTGAGCTTTGCACATTGCCTCTTTAAGTTGTTCAAAAGCTTGAGTTTCCTTTGGAGTCCATGAAAATGCATCCTTATTAGTTAATGCAGTTAAAGGTGTTTATATTCTTCCATAGTTCAAAACAAACTTGCGGTAGTAACCTGTCAAACCCAAAAATCCTCTAAGATTTTTCTATGTTTTTGGAATTGGCCAATCCATCATGGATTTAATATTGTTAGGGTATACATTGACACCTTCATGAGATACAATATGACCCAAATACTCTACCTCCTTCACCCCAAAGAAACATTTGGATGGTTTGGCATATAGTTGTTGCTCCTTTAGTAGTTGTAGCACCCTGT
>JZKD02S1674617.1:365296-377368 GCA_000966675.3 Picea glauca | reverse complement strand
TTGTAGTTCATATTTTGTTACTTCCTTCTTTTGTAAATCATCTATGTCCATGCGCATTCTTCACCTTCATCAAGAGTCCAAGTAGGAATTTCTAAGGGCTTATTTGGTGTAGAAGTTCCTTTTTTTGGTGGCATGTTGGCCAAGTATCACCACAAGGTAGGAATTCCTAACTGGCTTAGGCAGAGGTCCTCACAGACAAGGGAGTGTCAAGTGTTATAGCTCTTTGATATACGTGTGGGGTCCAACAATATTACTCATCCCAATATATTAGGGCACTAACTAAGGAATATTGACCATGCCCTTATCCATACTATCTGAATACCTAGGTACTAGAGAGTGATCTCCCTGAGTGTTATTCTCGGTGACCTATAGCACAAGACGATTAAATGGTTTACTCAGTTGGTCTCAAGATTCTAGGGGGTCTCATGATATACGCTAGGTACATGGGATATCAAATCTGTAGTAGTGTTGTCTAATGTGCAATCATTTGAAAGGGTCCTTCCAATATACTCTAGGTAGGTGGAAGAACCACACTGTCCCCGAGTTGTAGCGCTGACAAGTAATGACAGCTCCTACGTTTAGAGCCGTCGGAATCCATCTGTACCTAAAAGACCTAAGACTCTCCAAAATTTATGTGATAATCCTTTTATCCCAATTTATTCCACCTTTTTAATCACCCCAATTGGATCTTCTAGTCAAAAGATATGCAAATTTCCAAAAAACCCAAAAAACGCACCTTTAAAAACCCCGATTTGGAGATTGTTTTGCTAGCCGACCTTTCTTTATTGTAGCTTTGAAATTTTGGCCCTTATGAGTCTAAAATTTTGGACTAAGGTATCCTAATGTGTCTTCTTTCCAACCCAGGGGTTAGACCAAGATTGGATTCTCCAAGATATTTTATGATAACTTTCCCAAGATATGCTGATTTTTTCCCTTTCAGGAGAGAGAATTTGTACGGCCTGCCTCGTGTCACTATCCTCACTTAAGAACTTTAAATTCACACTAGTAAACATTTGGTCCATAAAATAAACAATGGAGTAGGTCTCACTCAATTTGGATATCTGTAGCTTCATATATAACAATTTTCCCAAGAACACATGTTTTAGACCGAAATATGGACCAACCAAAAACCTTGATTTCCTCAGAATAAATTTCAGAGTATAGCAAATCAAGGGATGAAATTTTCACACAATATACTTCATTATTCCACCTTCGTACTATAAAAATTCCTGAACCTGAAACCAAGCCGAAAAAAATGGGGAGCGAAAATTTCAAGAAGACATGTTTCAGACTAGGTTCAGGACTAGTCAAAAACCCTAACTTAAATAGAATGTATCTCCAAAAATATAACGAAACAAAATCTACAATTGAGACCCAAGTTAGCTCTATATTTCTCCTATACACCATATAAATTCCATATCTCGAAACATTCCAGGAAAAAAAAAAAAGTTGTAGCGAAAATTCCAACAAGACTTGTTTTGAAGAAGCCAGTCCCGAGGATTGTCTAGCTCTGATACCAAATGTTAAGAACCAAATATCAAAATAGCATAAAAAAACCTCAAAATAAGTACTCCACACCTTGAAAATGAGAGAAATTCAGATAATAATCCTCTTTGAGGGGGAAACCTCCTTATACATTACATGAATTCACAAATACAAGATGATTCCAAATGAAAAGGTCTCCTTGGTATATATAGGAGACTAGGAGGTACAATTACAAATAATGGACCCAAGATGGCATAAATAAAATAACAATAATAATGCAATATGCCCCAATTAAGGGGTAATGTGCCACAATTTATGGCTTAACACATTGAGTGCCATATGCAATGGAAAGTAAAGGACACCATAAATGCATTCCCCCAACAAGCGGGACATTTATTAATTATGTGTGTTAAAAGGTTCTTCATTTTTATGGAGAAGCATTTCATTGTTCTCGAGACCTTAGGGAGAGCATCTAGAAGGATAATTTATGGATTTTAACTTTTTCCAGCTACAACACCTCTGGGCCTTTATCCCCTTCTTCCCATTAAATGAGGTACAGGCCCTTATTGGGGTCAATGCACCCAAAAACCCAAAAGATGGGTAAATGGAGGGGAAGAAGTGTGAAAAGTGATAAGTATGAGTGAAGAATGGTATGATGATCCTTCAAGGAACCCCCAGTAGTAACCCTTTTCCTGAGGGTGACAAAATTACTAGGATACCATGTCAACCACCAAGGTGGAATTAGGCAAAAGGTATCATTTCCAAGCAAACATTCCATAGTCAAGAAAGGACTCTTTGCAACATGATAAAATGCTTAAAATACTAAAGTGACACTTACCATGACATCAGACTCGTTACCTTATGAATCAAGACTTGTCTCCTTCTGGGATTCAATCTAGTGTAGTGGATGTTGCTCTGTTGTTGTTGATGATGATGGTGAAACGTGGTCAGTGGAGGGGCTCTGCGAGTTGTGTTATGCATCGAGATCTTGACACTCCATAGCTTCTACATGTAGGCCTCAAGACATCATCTCCTTAGTTATCCCTAGGCTTGGGGGGTAACATATGGCTCCTACATGGGGACATGTGGTCGTCATAGAGTGCATCAGAACCTTAGCATCTTCTGGTATGACATGTGCCTACAAAAAACCAAGAAAACTATTGTGATTGGATGGGTGGTGTAACTAACCCCTTTTTCATATGGAGAATAAAAACTACCAAAATCAAAACTTGAAAAGAAAATTTTTCTATTATTTTTTTCTAACATATCAATACAAATCGTATGAATGGAACATGACAAGATGCAAGGATGTAGTAAATACAATAATGTAGATCAGAAATATGTATGAAAATCTAACCAAATGCAACTATACTAGAATGGTATGCAACATATATACAATGCAATGCATGATGCAAATGCCTACCCTACCTACTCTAATATATGTTAGTCAAAATGCTAGGTATAATCATATAACCAATAAAACCATCCTAGAATTGTATCAAAACATGTACCCATGTGCTTCATCATAAATAAAAATAAAATTAATTCAAGCACAAAAAGGTCATGAGCTAAAACATGCATTATATCATAACCAATCATAAATTCTAACTCATGGAGGCGGGAGGGAGGGACAAAATTATGCCAAGTCACATTCCCACAATAATTCTCAATCCATATCTAAATGGGGTTGTGACAAGATAAATACTCATAAGGTTGGATCAAAGACCTTGAAGGTTGACTACCCTGGCCCTCATCACTCCCCAAGGCCTAAGAGGGGATGAAAAATAATTTGGAAGATGCCTGACAATTACTCGAGGGAAGGCCTAAAAAATGGGATGTCAAACTTCTTCTTAAAGCATCCAACCTACAATTGAATTATAAGGATATTTTTTTCCTCAGAGACAACCTAGAACAAGGAACATGTTTCCCAACTACATCCTTAGTGACATGACGAGTTGAAGAAAAATAGGAAGGCTAGAAAATATCATCATAAAAATATTGCTCCGAGAAAACCATGACCTCACCTTCATCAAAGTCAGAGCATATAGGTGGTTGAAAATCTTCTTCGTAGGATAAATCCAAGTTCTTAAAATAATATGAACCAAAAACCTAAGGATACAACTAGAAATCATCATGGGAGTGTTTCAATAAGTCATCCTTGGGTGGTTGGAACAAATCTGTAATCATGTCATCTTCTTGCTACCAAACATCATAATTAGTAGAAATCACGTATGGTTGTTGTAACAACAACAATTGAAAATGACCTTCAATATCATAAATAGTATCTCTACCATGACCAATCACATCCCATTTAGGTATCCCAACATGTATAAACTCATCAATATTGTCAATCAAATCATCACCTTTATCACAACATGAACAGTCTAGTGCATCCAAGGGTTCCTCTAACACTTCTTCACTTTCCGAATCATGAAATGGAGCAATATCAAAGACTTGGAAAGGAGTAAAACTTACCATGTTCTATTTTTCATGTGCAGGAGAGGTGCAAGATTAGATGACTTCATAAAATAGAGTAGCAAACACCAACACTTTGTCTTCATGAGGATCCTCTTCTTTCACATCAAAATGTTCTTCAGTCAAGTCTTCGTTGTCTTCATTAGAACGATGAGGTAATTATTGCTCCCCTTTGAGGGATTGGTAACCCTCTTAATGAATATTCTCTTCAAATTATTGTTCATCAAAGGAATCTTCATCTTCCTCAACAAGGTTTGAAGATAACCCTTCCTTTTGGAAGGCCACCATGAAATCGTGGAGAGTGTCTTCATAATTTTGTGTTCTCAGGGCCCACCTTTTGAGGAATTCCTCAATGAAGATGTAAGAGAAGATATACTTTTTGGTTTAAGAGTATTCTCAAACTAGTCCTTTTGTATTGTTTCCAGAGACACAAAGAATTATCTTATGAGCACATCTTTATGTGTCACATTTGTCTCTTAATCATACTTCAAGAAACTCACCACATGAGTGATAGCCAAGGATGGGTCTCCATCAAATTTTGGACAATTTTTCCCCAACCCGAAGAAAAGTGATTTGGGTATCCTGGAATAACTTCAATATCCAGGGAAGGAAACATTATGTGAAGTTACCATCATGCCATAACCCCATTACTTAAAAATACACAATATCACAAATTTTAGAGCAGGATGACACCTAGGAATATATTATTGGAGTCACCATATGATCTCTTTAGGATCATCAAAGGAAGGTGAGGGAGCCACACTCAGTGGAGTCTCCATGTAAACTTGAGAAATAAGGGCTATGAGGAAATTTTACCAAAGGATATTTCGTTGAGGAGAATGAATCAATCCTCCTCAACAACGGTGCCAAAATGTTATCGCGGGATTTGTAGTTGTGCAATTCCCAACACAAGATGCATAAATCTTGCATAACTACAGGGAATCCTACCATTGTCACCTTAGTAATAAATCCCCTCGTTTTAGTGATGGAGGAGGTCCACCACAGAGGAGGCTTCCTCGATGACCTCAAGGGATCAAAGTAGCAAGTTTGTAATCCAAGCCTACCGCCCCCTCTCTTGATCACCTAAGTCAAGGTAGGTCAAGGAGAAATAAGAGGTAATAAGATGGTTTGAGTACCTTCCCAAAAAAAGAACAATTATAGCATATAGATAATGATTTACAAGTACAAGCATGAAACTAATACCTCTTTAATACACTAGACAATAAAAATTGCTATGGCTGTTATAAAATTGTAGCAATTAATAGCAGTACAATAGCAATAGATAAATTATAACAACAACAATGATTACACTTCATAATTGTAACAATTTATTATGAAAACTTAGCATTAGCTCAGTAGAGAATTATCCAATAGTTATATGCAACTTTTGAGTATGTTAGACTATTGTTAGAGCAATGTATGTAGTAAGTTAGAGTATGTTAGGATGGCTGTAGAAAACTATTTGCAACAACAACAAGTTTATCAGTCAATTAGCTCAAGTTAGTAGGAAGCTTGAGAGAATTGAAATGAAGATTTTGTTGATCACTTTCATCATAAGAGATATTGAGGATTAGTGCCTTTAAGGGCTATGGAGTCTTTACAATAGAAAATACAACTAACTTGGAAATTGATCTAGATGTAACCAAGAGGTAGGAATCAATCTCTAATGTGCTAGAACATTATGTCCTTAGAGATTGAATCTTGAAGAGAGGTAATTTCTAGGGCGCAAGAACTTTTGGGACCTAGAAATGTTTTCTCCCTTATTGTAGCTTCACCTAGGTCAAGAATCAAGAGTCTAGGGATACAATTCTAAAGTGATAGCACTTTAGGGATTTAGGAGTCTAACTCTAGCTAGGATTTCTTCATAAATTTTGGACTAAATTAACCTTGTGAGAGGAGGAAGCACTTATGCTCCTCTCTTAGGGTTTTACCAAGAAAGACATCTAACATGAACAACTAAATTTCATCATAAAAAATTAATAGCATGAAATAATATTGCAGAAATTTACTTACTTCACCAAGATATCACAAAGAGAAAACCCTAATTGCAGTAATTCCATTCAAAAAATCATCAAAGAACATCCATAAATTGACCTTTCAAGCAAGGTGCATTGTGGAAGAGAGATATAACCAAGGATAAGGTGAAATTTTCAAACTTGTTCTCTCACAAAGGTGAGAAAAATGTGATGAAAAAATGAAATCTCAAGGTGTTATATTTATATGGAGCTACCTTGACCTATTTTTCCACATAAAAATGTCAACTACAAAATATAAGAGGGTTGACCCCTTCAATTTTCCCTTACAATAACAAAAGTTAAATTTTACATGAAATAAAACCCTAGAAGGGTGACGTCGTGCCCCAGAAGGGTGACGTAAAGCTAGAAGTGAGATGTCAAGTCTCCAAGATGATATCATTGGGCCTCCAAAGGCCACATTTCATGCCCTCATGTCCCAATATCTCATGCCATGTGCATCATCATGTCAAACCACCATGTGATCCATCAAACCCCTAGCTTAAAATTGATGTCAAGGGATTGAAGTTTGATGTTCTAGGCCTCCAAAGGCCAACATCTAAGTGGAGAAGAGTGAAACCTCACCTTCTAGTGATGCCAAACGCAATGTCCTCCATATTCTAGGTCCAACGTTCATCATCCATGGTCTTCCATGTGAGGGGTCTAGCATCCATCATGTGGGAAAGCTCTTGCAAAGACAAACAAGCATTCCCTCCAAGAGTCCACAAGTCACAATTATCATGACAAATATGCCACATTTAATACAAGAAACACCCAAACATGTGCATCAAATCCCCCCTTTTCAATTTAAACAAATTCTCAAATACCTTATAAGTTTTGTCGAATTTAGGTATGGGAGGGGTGTCAAGGTGCCCTATTGGGTAATCCAATCCCCAAGTCAAGGAATGTTTCCCAAGAAGACCATATCTAGATCATGTGATGAGTATAAGGTAGATTAGGGGAAGAATTTTAGGCATGGGTTTCTTGACATATCAAGGGTTTGTATTGTCTCATTTATGGGTGCCTTTGTGGAGGGTGTGTTTTATCCTTCATTTTTCAATGCAAAATTTTTCCACGCCTTTGCCTTTAATTTATTATGGTCTAAACATTAAGTGCTATGTGAAATGGAAAGTAAAGAGCACCGCAATTCCACTGAAGTTAGGAACACATTGATTTCCATATGCAATGGAAATTAAAGGACATCGCAAATGCATTCCCCCAACAAGAAGGACATTTATTAATTATGTGTGTTAAAGGTCCTTCATTTTTATGGAGAAGCATTTAATTTCTCTCAAGACCTTACAGTGAGCATCTAGAAGGATAATTTATGGCTTTTAACTTTTTCCATCTACAACATCTATGGGCCTTTAGCCCCTTCTTCCCATGAAATGAGGTACAATCCCTTCTTGGGGTCAATGCACTCGAAAACCCTAAAGATGAGGAAATGGAGGGGAAGAAGTGTGGAAAGTGGTAAGTATGAGTGAGGAATGGTACGATGATCCTTAGGGGAACCCCCAGTAGAAACACTTTTCCTAAGGGTGACCAACTTACTAGGATACCATTTCAACCACTAAGGTGAAATTAAGTAAAAGGTATAATTTCCAAGAAAACGTTCCATAATTAAGAAAGGACTCTTTGAACATGATTAAATTATTAAAATATTAAAGTGACACTTACCATGAGACTGCACTTGTTACATTGTGAAGCAAGACATGCCTCCTTTTGGGAGTCAAGTTGGCATAGTGGATGTTTCTATGTTGCCAATGATGAAGATGGTGAATTATGGTTAGTGGAGGGGTTATGCAGGTTGTGTTATGCATCGGGCTCTCGACACTCCATGTCTGCTACCCGCAGGCCTTGAGAAATCATCTCCTTAATTACCCCTAGGCTTGGGGAGTAACATGTCCAACACCCCCCCGAACACTACTAGGGTGTACATGATGAATGGGTCATGGAAACCAAAGCCATATTAGGTACTCATTATACAATGCATGCAAGAATGAAACATTCAAAAAAGAGGAAACATGGAAAACCTCATGGGAAAAACCCCCATTCAAAGTACCATGCATCAAAAAGAAGGAATAAAGGCAGTTGTTAAGTTATTGTTTCCTTCACTCCATGACGATCACAAAGAAGGTGGAGCTTTTTCTTAGTAAATGCCTCGGTGAATATGTCTGTGTTGACGCCCAAAAGCGCAACGTAGGGTACTTGCTTGCAAATGGTAGCAATGCCTTATTATTTATTTATATTTAATAATATACTAATAGGTGGGACCCGTTTGTGTGATTATGATAGAAGGATGACACATATGTTTTATGTGCTTATGACTTGGTTGTGATATGAGCTCTACAATTACTTGCTTTTAAGTCATTGTCGAAATAAGTGATCAAATCATGCTATGGGCGATGTGGTTAAAAATAAAATGGTGTTGTTTTTATATAATTCTCACAAGTATTATTATGCTGCATTTAGTTTGATGAAGGATATAAACTCCATGTTTCAAGTTGTATGTGATGTGTGATATGGTGATTACCTTGATTTCATGCTACAAGGATTGAGCGCATTGTTTAAATTGGAAGTCTAAAGGTTGGAACATGGTATCCCTAACAAGTTTTTGATATATGTCACATTGGAATTTTAAACAAAGGTTGGTGCATTTGTTAAGTTTGAGACTTAGAAAAATGGTGGTGTATCAAGCTTGCAATTGATTGTTAGTGGGTTGTGCGATGTATTGTCAGCTTGCTTGTACTAGCAATGGATGAATATGTAAGCGTAGATACGACGAGCAGTAAATGCACATCGTTCTAACCTACCTCGAGCCCGCCACCCTAGCCATTTCACATTTGGTCTTTTATTGGTTGTTGTTACTCCACTTTTTTCGGTTGTGGAAGAGGTATATAGACTTGGTCGACTCTCCTTGGAAAATTTTACCCACATGTATGAGGTTTCTTGTTGCTCCATCCATGAATTTTTCGCTCTTCTCTTTAATTAAGTTAAAAGTTGGCTCTTGAGTTTTCCCAATGTCTGTGCATTTCCAAGTTTACAATTTATGGATTTCCGACTGTATATGGATGGTTGGTGAAGATTGGCCTCTGTGGCGTTATATGTGAATTACTTGCAGCTAAAATGGTGTGTGGGTGTCTCTTACGGTTTGAAGTTTCTTCGTGCTTGACCTATTAAAAAAAAATATATTGTTTGGGAAGCTCTCGGGCCTGCCTTGCCTCTGGTTTTCTTTTAGTGATTTCTCTTTGTCTGTTAAAAATGTTATCACTATTCGTAGCCTTTGGGTTATTTTTAGACTCTACTTGTCATTTAATTGTGTGCCTTTCATGACTATCATATCCACGCCCTTGTATAATATCTGTAAATACAACTGGGGAAACTTATGATGGTGCTAAATTGTTGAAGGTACCCCTTTGGCCAAACCCTCAAACTATTGGTCAGCTCATCCTCCTATATCGCATCCTTGTTGATGATTATATATCGAACCTTGTATTTGAAAAAAAAACGTTGTGGAGGTGGCCAACCCGGAATTTAATAGAGACATTGTTTGTGTCATTTTTAGTCATGGGTTTTGTCCATTTGTTTACTGTGCAATGTTAGAAAGAATGTCAAGCTTATTTTTATTTTTTTTAAAAGATACGGTTTGTCATATGGAAATATTTGGGTGATGACAGTGTTGCAAAGTCATTGTTTGAAGGATATGACTTGTTGTGTGTTGTTTCCATATGCAAAGAGTACCTATGTGTATGAATTATATACACATTGAATGCGTCTTGCAAACTAGAATGAAAGGGAAATTTAGAAGCATTGTTATTTGAAGTATTGGTTGAGTTTTAAAAAAATATTGGTGTTAATGTTGTGGACCACAGTCTGTCCATTTCTTCGATTGTTGGTGGTGATTATTATAATGGTTGGAATGTTGTGTCTCCTTGACCCTATTGTGTGCGAGTTTTGTTATTATTGTTGAATGTTTCTTGGGAAAAATATTTTGAAATGATTCATGTGCAATGCAATTTATAAATGCAAATTAACAGCCTTGAAGTGAAACATCAGTTCTGGAATTTTGGAAATAGAGTGTGGAGTTTCAATTTTGAAACAGTAAAGGGGTTTAAATTTTAATGTTGAAAATGGAATTGTTTGATATATGATAGAACAATATCCATGGGAGTCTCTTCCATTATACCATTTTATGCAAAACACACTCCCCTCATTATCCCAATTACATTTTTACACTCCTCGTTCTGTTGTTACTCATATTTAAGGAAAAGTCTGTATGGAAATAAAAGAAATGATGTGGAAGTTAATTGATGACGAGTATTTTGGGAGTTGGTTGTACACAGTTTGATTGTTTTATTGATTGTTGGAATAGTATTCATGAATCTTTCCCCCTCCATGATATCATTTTACGCACAATAAAAAAACCCCATACTCCCAATGACCCTATCAATCCCTTGTTCATATGGCAGTTAATCAATGAAAGTTTTTTGGATGAATTGCATGGGTTTTGTGGTAAATAATAGAGCCAAATTTGATTTATTTAAGTTGAGTTTCATGTATGGGTTATTAAGAACCTCATGACTGATTAAATATTGCTACAGGATGAGTTTTTTTTCAGCAGGGGCAGTAATGGCTGGAATAATAGAGGCATAGGTAACTGGTAGCGAGGCCATAGAAGGCCTCGGTTTTATATTCACTTCGATGTTGATCCACACGAGTTAAACCAGTTGTTTCAAGATGGGTTTTTCAATTTGGTTGGCCATGGTATATTTCATCCCCGACCTGAAAGACCCCCATTTCAACCTCCTCATAATTTTCTTGACATTCTTCTTCTTCCACATGTGTTAATGTAGCCCGAACCCCCCGCTAAAGATAGTTAGCAAGAAATTTTCCATCGGCTTGTCTCTCATCGCCATGGTTATCCCACTGTGTCATTGCCTTTACCACCACCACCACCAGTTAATCCCAATGCTCAAATTTGTCATGTTGTTTCGCCAGTACATAACTCGCTCGCCAACAAAAGATTAAAAAATGATATCCCACAACCTGTGCAAGACAAAAGAAAAGCAGTGGCCTCCCCCTCCAGTTCATCTAAAGAGTCTTCTAAGTTTGTGTCCTCACGCCTCCACCTAAAGGATGATTTATCCCATGTGATCAGTGCAGTATAGTCCCAAGGGTCTAACCAAACAATAACTGCTATAGAAAAGTCAAGAGAGGACAACAGTGAGAAGAGGAAAAATGCCTCACACAACTGTTGGAAGATTGGTTGTTGTCATTGATGTCAACCCTAATCATAGGTTTTGGACCGCCAGATTGATGAAGGTATTTAGACATGAAGGAAAATGCACATGCATATACAACACCCATGGATGGATGGTATACATCATGTTGTTTACGGTGGTATGTGGCACGTCACGTGGATCCTCATGGTTGAGGAGAAATGAATTTTTGAAGATGAAAAAGTGAATTGAAGAAGGAAGTACATGTAGGCCCTGCAGATAATTAAAGAAAATAATTACAAAATAAGAAAGTATCAGGTCGGCCCTAATGTTAAAAGAAAGTGACATAAATGGTATAAATAAACATCATTATACATTCATTTGATAAAAGTATAATTTCATAGGAAATAAGAAGAAAGGAAGGTCGGATTTCAAGGGAGGATGAAGTATTTTGGTGATGTGTTCTAAGGTATGTTATTTTCAGGTCATCTTACCATTTTTGCTATAACTTTTTTTCTAGAACGAATCAGATGGTGAAATCGCTATGGTATTGAGAAGACATATCAATGTACCTTTGGTAAAATGTTTATCTCTTGATTCACTATAATTATGGAGATACAATCTGTGGAAGGTAGGGTTTGTGACCAGTCCTGAAGCTAGTCAATAAACAGGTGTTCCAGGTAAAAAAATCATAACTTCTTCATCGAGAATCCAAATTAAGTGGGGAATATTTAATTGGAAAGAGTACGGACTTTAGTTTCTTGTGTGCGAGTTTCAGAATCGGATGTTAATTATTGAGCGCAGGGCATTCTGTGCAAGTTCACTCTCCTGAATAGACCAGAATTGAATAAAGTCTACCATTCTTTCTATAACCTCTTTTT
>JZKD02S1674617.1:325516-354361 GCA_000966675.3 Picea glauca | reverse complement strand
AAGTTTAAAGGTTGGGACATGGTATCCCTAGTAAGTTTTTATATATGTCACATTGAAATTTTAAACAAAGGTTGGCGCATTTGTTAAGTTTGAGACTTAGGAAAATGGTGGTGTATCAAGCTTGCAATTAATTGTTATTGGGTTGTGCGTTGTATGGTTAGCTTGCTCGTACTAGCTATGGATAAATATGTAAGTGTAGATATCATGTGCAATAAATGCACATCACTCTAACCTACCTTGATCCCACCACCCTAATCATTTCACATTTGGTCTTTTGTTGGTTGTTGTTACTTTGCTTTGTTCGGCTATGGAAGAGGTATACGGACTTGGTCGATTCTCCTTGGAAAATTCTACACACAGGTATGAGATTTCTTGTCGCTCCATCCATGAATTTTTCACTCTTCTCTTTAATTAAGTCAAAATTTGGCTCTTGAGTTTACCCATTGTCTGTACATTTCCAAGTTTATGATTTATGGATTTCTGACTGTATATGGATGGTTGGTGAAGATTGGCCTCTGTGGCGTTATATGTCAATTAATCGCAGCTAGAATGGTGTGTGGGTGTCTCTTACTGTCTATAGTTGCTTCGTGCTTTACCTATTAAAAAAAAAAATTGTTTGGGAAGCTCTCGAGCCTGCCTTGCCTCTGGATTTCTTTTATTGATTTATCTATGTCGGTTAAAAATGTTATCACTATACACATCCTTTGGGTTATTTTTAGACTCTACTTGTCATTTAATTGTGTGGCTTTCATGGATATCATGTTCACGCCCTTGTATAAGTTCTGTATATACGAATGGGGAAACTTATGGTGGTGCTATATTGTTTAAGGTACCCCTTTGGCCAAACCCTCGAACTATTGGTCAACTCGTCCTCCTATACCACATCCATGTTCATGATTATATATCGAAACTTGTATTTGAAAAAAAACGTTGTGGATGTGGCCAACCTAGAATTTAATAAAGACGTTGTTCGTGCTCTTTTTAGTCATTAGTTTTGTCCATTTGTTTACTGTGCAATGTTAGAGAGAATGCCAAGCTTATTATTATTATTTTTTTTAAAGATACAGTCTGTCATATGGAAATATTTGGGTGATGACATCATTGCAAAGTCATTGTTTGAAGGATACGACTTGTTGTGTGTTGTTTCCATATGCAAAGAGTACATTCGTGGATGAATTATATACGCATTGAATGAGTCTTGCAAACCAGAATGAAATGAAAATTTAGAAGCGTTGTTATTTGAAGTATCAGCTGAGTTTTAAAAATATATTGGTGTTAATTTTGTGGACCACAGTCTGTCCATTTCTTCGAATGTTGGTGGTGATTATTGTAATGGTTGGAATGTTGTGTCTCCTTGACCCTATTGTGCGCGAGATGTGTTATTATTGTTGAATATTTCTTGGGAAAAAAATTATGAAATGATTCCTTTGCAATGCAATTCATAAATGAAAATGAACAACCTTGAAGTGAAACATCAGTTCTGGAATTTTGGAAACATAGTGTTGAGTTTCAATTTTGAAACAGTAAAGGGGTTTAAATTTTAATGTTGAAAATGGCATTGTTTGATATATGATAGAACAGTGTCCATGGAAGTCCCTTCCATTATACCATTTTACGCAAAATACACTCCCCTCATTATCCCAATTACACTTTTACACTCCATGTTCTGTTGTTACTCATTTTTAAGGAAAATTCTATATGGAAATAAAAGAAATGATATGGAAGTTAATTGATGATGGGTATTCTGGGAGCTGGTTGTACACACAGTTTGATTGTTTTATTGATTGTTGGAATAATATTCATGAATATTCCCCCCTCCATGATATCAATTTACGCACTATACAAACCCCCCATAATCCCAATGACCCTATCAATCCCCTATTCATATGGAAATTAATTAATGAAAGTTTTATGGATGAATTGCATGAGTTTTGTGGTAAATAATAGAGCCAAATCTTGATTTATATAAGTTGAGTTTCATGTATGGGTTATTAATAACCTCATGTCTGATTAAATATTTCTACAGGATGAGTTTTTTCAGCAGGGGCAGTAATGGTCGGAATAATAGAGGCAGAGGTAACTGGTAGGGAGGCCATAGAAGGCCTTAGTTTTCTATTCACTTTTATGTTGATCCACAAGAGTTAAACTAGATGTTCCAAGATGGGTTTTTCAATTTGGTTGTCAATGGTATATTGCATCCCCGACCTGAAAGACCCCCATTTCAACCTCCTCATAATTTTCCCAGCATTCTTGTTCCTCCACATGTGTCAATGCAGCCCGAACCCCCCGCTAATGACGGTTGGCAAGAAATTGTCCACCATCATGTCTCTCACCGCCGTGGTTGGACCACTATTTCATTGCCTTTACCACCACCACCAGTTAATCCCAATGCTCAAATTGCTCATGTAGTTTCACCAATACAGTCCTCGCACGCCAGCAAAAGATTAAAAATTGATATCCCACAACTTGTGCAAGACAAAGAAAAATCAGCGGCCTCCCCCTCCAGTTCATATAAAGATTCTTCTAAGTTTGTGTCCTCACACCTCCACCTAAAGGATGATTTCTCCCACGTGATCAACACAGTACATCCACAAGGGTCTAACCAACCAAAGGTTGCTACAGAAAATTCAAGGGAGGACAACAGTGAGAAGATGCAAAATGTCTCACAAATAAAATATGGCTTTTGATTTTTTTTATGTTGTTTAGTGATGAAGACAATGTTTCATTATTTTGACCAAGTTTTTGGACAACAAGCTTTTATTTAGGCATTTTTCAAGGATAAGATGGATATATTATTTTTGGGGATATGGTCATATTTTTTTGTTGATATTTTTGATTTAAATGATGAGCATGGGAGTTAAAAGGGTGTTATGTGATTCGAATGATTAATTTTGTACTTTATATTTGATGATTGTCAAAGGAAATAATGGAGTCACAAGGGGTCCCACCTATTTAGTTATTATTAATTAGACCCTTATTTATATATTATTATTAATTATTTCTCTCAAACTAATTAATTAAGTCAATTTGTCTTAACTAAAGAAAGTAGTTGAACTACCTCAACTTATGAGAAAGAAGAAAGGCTCAATTAGATGAAGAGACAAGAGGGGATAGAAGGAGAACTACAACCAAAAGGTTTGCTCTATTTTAGTGAGATATTTTTAGTTTTCATTCATTATGAGTTTACTAGAAAGCTTAATCCTCTTGATGACAGTAGGGTCTTATTGAAGGCAGTAGGATTCAAAACTGAATCACATATTTCAACAGCTTGTTTGAAAGGTGTTTGATCTATCTTTGGAAGTCTATGTATTCTTGTTTGTTTATGAATTAAATTTCATAACTGATAAAGAATATCTTGCAGAGTCAAGTGGCAACATGTTTAATGTTGTGGCAAGTTGGTCCAGATAATTAGTTTCATTTTTATTGTGTTGTCAGAGTCTTTTTGTATGGTGCCCATCGAAGACTTCTAAATCTGACTTTGGTCCCTACCGTCGCAGGGGTTTGTAAAAGAGAACTAAGTTTTATATCTCAGAATGAAATAAAATCATATCATTGTTTATGTCTCACATATGTGTCTTCATGATATGGTTCTTTATTTGATTTTATCTCCATGTTTACATTATAGTAAATTATGTATACTCTCACATAGCTTTGTTTAAATTATTGTACTTGATACTTTTGGATTAAGTGATTTTTTTTGAGGTTATAAACCCCAGGTGACATTCCAAACTATCTTGTCATAGCCAGAAAAGATCTGAAAATGCTTGAGTAAGGTTCTTTATACCTCAACAATCTGCAGTTTTTTTCAATCGATGGACATTACTATAAATTGATGATCATGTCATGTACCAGCTCTCTGATGTAATGCATATGGATCTCGATGTGTTTGATCTGTTTTCACTGCACTAGGTCTCTACAAAACTTGAGAGTACTCTGATTTTCACAATAAATGATAGTTGTACAGTGGAACTAGATGCCAAGCTTAGTGAGGAAGTTCTGAAGCCAAATTACTTGAATGGTGACATTGATCGCTCCTTTTTACTCGACTTCTATTGACGATAGAGGAATAGTTGTCTACTTTTACCTTGACCAACAGATGGGCCTGGAACCCAAACTAAGCACATACCTAGATGTGGAATTGTGATATGTGTTATCGCCAACCCAATCAAAATCGATGAATCCCATGAGATCCAATGCACAACCTACTACATAGTGGATCCCATAACCTATGGTTCCCTGAATATATCTAAGGATGTGCTTTGCAACCTTCAAATATATCTCATGTGGCTCTTGCATGTACCTGGAAATTGTCTCTAGTGCATATGAGATATTTGGTCAGGTGTGGGTGAGATATAGAAGGCTCCCCACAAGTTGTCAATTCAAGGTGTTGTCCACCACTAGTGTATCCCCTCCATCCTCAAGATGTACCCAAGACAAAACTTACCTGACTATAAACGAGATTAGTGGTTTACCTCACCAACAACAATCATGGAGTTATCACGCATATCATATATGGTTACAAAATCAGGTATGAATTCCACCCTTTTTCCTATACTAGAATGTGTTATCTGATAAATGGAGAGTAGATTCAAGGATATTTTTGGAACATAAAATATGTTCTCAAAACTTTTGTGCGGGAGTTCTACTCTCCCTTGGCCAATGACCTCAACTGAGATATAATCTCCCATGAGAATGGGAGGACCCATGCATGTAGAAATAGAAGATACAAAATTATTTGTTGCTTCCATATGGTGGGATGCGCCTAAATATAAGATCCATGCATCAATAGAAGAGTTAACGAAAATCGGTGTATGAGAGTTACCTCATTTGTCTTGATCTTTCGGCTTCTTCTTGGCAGCCTCAGGAATGTGATCCCCGATATTATTCTTATGAAGTATCTGCACCATCAGATCAATCTGCTTCTTCATGCATGCAGACCTGGGATGATAACTGTGGTTGCAGTAACCACATTAAGTTTTCCCTTTCTTTCCTTTTACACCTTTGGAGCCTGAGGAATCATCGAAGGGTTTGGAGTATCCTTCCTTCTTTGGCTCTACATGCGCATTTCCCTTACCTTTTTTCTTGGTATTTGGATTGCATGTGTTGCTTCTCTCATGTATAGCAAGTTCATGCGCATTGGATCCCTTGAGTATCCCCATCTTGATGAGCTTGTCTTTCTCATGCATGAGGGATTCAATAAAATAATCTAATGTCGGCATTTTCCGGGTAGATCCTAAAGTGAATCTGTTTGTATGGAAAGATGAGATGAAAACAACATAATATGGACCAAGTTTTGCTAGAATAGAAAGGATCAACTAGGTTTCTTGAGTTTATTTGTCAAAACTGCATCCATTTGTAAAGAAGTCTTGTATGTTATCAAAATTCCTTGGATCTAAGGAATTCAACTCGACCTCGAGCATATTGCCTCTCATTTCGTCCGGATTTCCAAAGAGATCCTCCAACTTTTTCCAAATCTCATCTGGTTCGATACAAGCTTCAATCTGAAACATAATATCAGGGGACATAGATACACAGAGGAGGTCGTAGGCCTCATCCATGAAGTTGAGATACATGTTCTTCTTGACAACAAAAGTTGGTGCAATCTCTGTCGCCATAGTAATCCGGTACAAGCCTCTACATCTTAGTTGATGAATAATTTTCAACTTCCACTCGAAATAGTTATGAGGCATGAGAAGCATTGCCGGTGAGTAATCCATCTTCTTTGATTTCATATTCCTCACGTACCTACAAATATAAATGCTTGTTCACTTTCTCCTAGAAATCAAGGCTTTGATACCATGTGAAGTTTTCACAATGAACCTAGCTAGTAGAAAATGAACACATAAATCTTGTGAGACAAAAGAGAAGAGAGTATAATGAAAGAATTGTATTAACTAAATGAGTAGTGGTAAAAATAAACATGATATACTTTACATGAGCAAACTAATTTTCCATAGTAGTGATCTAGATATATCTAGACACTCATTGATAGACACTGGAGTGAACTACCACTACTCATTAACTAGCCATGCGGTCATTAATTAATTGACTAATCACTAGTGGAGTGAGGAGAAAATCATGCATGAACACGTGTGGCACATTCTTGGTGATGATCCCAAGGTAAGTTTGCACTCATGGTGATGATTACGAGGTATGCATGCAAGACTTGGTGACAATACTGAGGTTTTCATGCAAGACTCTACTGCACTAGTCTAACTAAGGTGTAATTGAATCAATATTGAAGAGGATGTGGCACCCTCATATAGGGGAGAATATATCTAACCAGGGGCACCCTCAACATATACTAGTCAACCTAGGAAAATAAATACTAGGTGAGTGTGTAATATCTCCAACATTTTCAAATCGTGCAATTTGAAACATTCTAGTGTGAACTTGTATTGGTCTATTTTCTCAGCTTCCCTCAATGGGTAAACAACATTTGGTAAGCCATATATATGTATCATAATGATTTAAGCAGGGAAACATTTCTTTAGTTTCTAGGTTAAGGATTCATCAAAGCCAAAACAATCATGGTTTGTAAGACCTTTGAAGCATCTTCTGGAATTTTAGGGCATCTTCCCCCAATGATCAACTCATATAGTGGAGCTAAGAATTAATAACAAATTTGTCTGTAGAATGTGGAATATTTGTGCTCTAATGTGATCTTGCAATATACATGCACATGTGGATATCCATTGTCCCAGTTCCAATCCATTACAGGGTATGCATTTGTTGCACACAGTATATTCAACACATATGACTACATGTGGAATTTTGGTTCAATTCCTTCTAGAGGTTACTTGACATTCCTCAGGGCTTCAAGGTATGCAAGAGGATGGAATCCCATTTAAACATTTTCACCTCATTTACGACTTGTATAATGTAGGGACCCAAGCTTCCATCAAATGGATCTGACCTTCTCTCCTCCATATATTTCAAAATATCATTGTAGTTGTGTTTGTAAACTGTTTGATCCATGTGTTACTTAGGTATTCTTCAACTCATCAAAATTTTTAATACACTTCAATATTGTGAGCTTCATATCACGTTATACATCAACCAATTTGGGACATTATTTGTCACATTCCTACATCCATGTGTTCAACTAGCCATTGAATTGTCTCTGGGTTAGTAAAAACTATTTCGCTAGCCACAACATTGTGTAACTAAGACCTTGTGACATTGTAGTTCAAAATAGTATCATTGACATATTTTTCATTTGGGTTGGTGAAAGGTGGTAGTCCTGTAGCATATTTGTACATTCTAAAAATTTCTCCATGCTCATAATTATGAAGAAGGCATGTTTTGCAAGAGGTATCAATGTACACCACCATGGCACCTTCCTTCAATTTTGGTTAGATGCTCAAACCTACTAGTTTAGATCTGGCCTTCTTGGAGGCCATTGGAAGAGTCTACCATTATTCATTCAAAACAACAACCAATTTTATTATTTGATTAGTATTCAAAATGAAATGAGAAAAAATAATTTAAGAAATTGCTTGGAAATAAGGTTCAAATGTTCAAGATATCACCTGGCAATGATAAAAGTTGTTCATCAAGTCAAGAAAGAATGGAGTACAAAAATGCAGCATGGTGAATTGAAGAATTATAGCTCAAACTTTACTTGACTTCAAAGACCAAACATAGTTCATGTCTTCTCAGTTAGTATTAGAGATATAAATCTTAATATGTAATAAACTCACCTTATGACTTTACAATATGTTAATGTTCACTTTTTGTGTAAAGCAATCTATCCCACATTCATAAGTGGAAATGATTTGCTTAATGAACAATGATATATAAATAGGTAAACTCATATGTAATAGATGCACCGATTATTCATTGATAATATAATATGGTGTTATTGTGATTATTTTTCTTTGAGCTTAGTTATGCGACTCAACCATGTCTAGGGTTTCCTCATTTAGTGATTTGGCTCATTTTATAATATGGTATCAGAGCAGGAAGTCGTATCAAGAGTCTCATGCCTTTGAAAGACAAGGTATTTACTCTTGTGACTTCAATAGTTTGAGAGCCATGAAGTGCCACAATTCGAGGAGGCATCAAGGGTTTTATTTTAATTTTGTGGTCGATCTCTCTCAAATTTGCAGTATCTACAGCTCTTGTTTGTGTAACCTTTCTTTGCATCTATCGGTAATTATTTTTAGCAATGAGAGAGATCAGATATAATCATTCATGGAGATGTCATTAGAGAAGCACTCGAGTTTCAATTTCCATACATGGAAAGTGAAGATCCAGATGAAACTAATGAATAAAAACCTTTGGGAAATTGTCAAAGGAACTAAGGCAACACCTACAGATCTGAACAAGTTGATAGAATGGCAGATTTGATATGATAAGGAAAAATACATTATTGGCCTTGTTATCTCAGATTAGGAGTTATATAACGTAGATCTAAACAAATCATCCAAGGAGATCTAGGAAAATCTCAACAAGTTATTTGGGGCACAAGTTGTGAATGCGAAATTTTCCCTGAAATTGCAATTATTTAGCTTTAAGATGCTAGTTGAAGCCACCATGTCAAGTCACATCAAAAATCTAAGTTCTATTATCAAACAACTTGCAAAAGTCAATGCAGTAATTGATGAGGAGGATGCCAAGCCTATTCTCTTGAAAATTTTACTGCTGAAATACAATAGTGCTATCTTTATCCTAAGTCAACTACCTTCACAAAGTCTGGACGAAATGATTGTAACATTGCTAGAAGAAAAAAAGAGAACCATTGAAGGTGATAGCCAATCAAAAATTGCATTCCATGCAAGAAACAAGAGCAATATATCAGCAAAAGACAAAGAGGAAATAGAATGCCACTATTGCAAGAAATTGGGTCATACAGCTTGGAATTGTAGACAACGAGTCACTAGCGTTCTTAAGGGAAAGGTCAAAGATTAAAAAAAAAAACATATAGAGTGTAGCCATGATTGAAGATCCACCAAATGCTGACAGTGGTGAAGAATCTACTGAAGAAAATTGATTTTATGTATTTTAGGAAGCTCGCTCTTTGAAGACAGGAAGGGATCAGTTAACAACTGAAAATGGATTGTTGTCTAGTTAGTTTAGAAGTCGTGCATCTAGGGAAAGATCCCTCATTATTTGGAGAGACATGCATGTGGATTGCATTATACTAGTGAGGTTATGTGTCATGCATGTGGATTGTTGTCTAGTAATTGATTTGGGAGTTTGAGGAGGTGGAATCCGCGAACTTGAAATTCAACTCAACAACTACATCTTTATGAGGGTTATGAAGCAGTGTGATGGAGCTCAAACTTATCCAGGAATTGTGTTCAAAGAATAAGATTCTAAAGGATGTTACTGATGTATAGTGTTTAGTTTATGTGTTTTACATTCAATATATGTTTTTAATTTTATCAGTGTACACGTTATGGGGGGTAATAGAGATATGAGGCTTACTATGTAATAAATTCACTTTATGACTTTAGAATATGTTAATGTTCACTTTTGTGTAAAACAATCTATCTCATATTCATAAGTGGAAATAATTTGCTTAATGAACAATGATATATGAGGTAAACTCATTTGTAATAGATTCGCCAGTTATTCATTGATAATATCATATGGTGTTATTGTATCTTTCTTTGAACTTAGTTATGTGACTCAACCCTATCTAAGGTTTCCTCATTTAGTGATCTAGCTCATTTTGTAATAGTTGGGCTTGTGCTTTCCATCCAAGGAAAAAGCCTTGAGGGACTTTGTTGCAATTCAATACTTATTAATCACTCAAGGAATAATTTCAAAAGGGAGAAAGCAAGGGGCCACAATTCTTAAGGGAGATGGAGGCCATGGGAAGGGGGTGACTATTGTAACTATCAATTGCTAGGGTGGCTCTCACACACTTGATTAAGTATTGATAAATTCATAATTATCTAAGTGAAGTGATGAAAGATACATGAATAACAACTACCCCAGAACATGGAAATTTGAAACGCTTTCTCCAATGTTAAGGTAACGACTGGCTTGTAATTGCTACACGATTTTATTCTTTTGACATGCACGAGGATCGTGAATCAATTAATCTCTCTCTCTCTCTCTCTCTCTCTCTCTCTCTCTCTCTCTCTCTCTCTCTCTCATGAAAACAAACAACCCTGACCAATAGTAAGGAAACTAGACTGGGACTTCAACAATGGTTCATAGAATAGGAGGTTGTTGCCCCGATTGACCAAGTCATCGAGCATCTGGGACTCTAGGCAAATAGAACTTATTTGAGGAGAAATTAGAAAGGAGATCCCAATGGAAGCTCTACTTAAGACTTTCAAAAAGGAAAATCATTTTATGAAAGGGGGTCGAGGCATTAACTGGTTTCAGAAAATCAAGCTTTTAATAAACACTTCAAAACATACCTAAACATTCTAATGAAATCCATATCCATGATGTTTGAAGGGTTGATACTTTATGCTTTGGATGCTCTTCACAATAGCCAAAGAACAAATTATGTATGGCTCTGACGGAGTGTCTATTTAAAGCTCTTCACAATGTCAATCTGAAGGCTTCGTCCTTTGTTGTATTATGCTTATATCGAGGGGTCACAGAGACCTAGTCATCAAGGCCGTTTGTGATAACTTGAATCAATTTTAAAAAGGTTGTCAATGATAACAACACATGTTATTTGAAATAAAAAGGGGAAAGGAGGTTCACATTGTGTAACGACCCCATCATTATGTCTACAAGCGAAACAACAGTGCAATTTTTTTTTGAAAAAAACAGGACAACAACGACGATTATAGCTAGACGACACAGCTGATGGCAAGCACCACGCCCGTAGAACAGGCAACAACAACTAAGACTCCACACACTGGCACAAGGGAAACTAGGCGAAACATGCGTAGAACAACAAGGAGGAACGACTACCTGCCCACACAAATACGACCACGCCTAGAAGCTAAGGGACAACATCCCCATCCCGACACAACGGCCTAGACAACAAGGACTAGAACCTCTAGGCACATGAACCCAATGCCTGAAGGTGTTCAACCCATGCGCCATAAAGCAACTGGAAACGCTTGAAAACACTCACACAAAACACACCGACTCCAGCCAAGTTCTCGTTGGTCGTTATCCCATAGGGCGCGCCATGATCCTCTCATTAGGAATCATGTCGTTCCCAGGTGATATACATGTCAATAACCTTGGTGCAACCATAAGGTACCTGGACCGAGGACTCTAGATAATATGATGCACTATGAACCGAGTATCGATAAGAAAACCATGCCCAAACCCAATAACAAGTCGATGAGACACCAAGGGATGACTACCAAGGAAGACACGAGCCAAGACACGACTTCGTCCACAACCCACCCAATCTAACTAGTCAACGATTACAATCTATTTTAACATGGGTTACCATTCTAAATGGCGCACGTCTAAATTACAATTAGTCATTAATGCACCCGCTAAATTAACAATAATACAATCAATCTAACAAGTCTAAGTAATTAATACTAGCATTATAATTATAAATACAATCTAACCTCAATTGTAAGCAAATCTAAAATTTGCAATCTAGTCTTTATTCCCCAATCTAATTTTAATCATTATTACAACCTAAATGGACAATGCTATAATAATCCAAAATCTCCATCCAACTAGCCATTAACCTAAATAACAATATTAACAATCTTAATGTAGAATGCTACCAATATAACACTTATGAACAATTAAATCTCAACGTGTAGTCTAGCTATATTGACCGAACTAACAATGCTATATGTCTACTATCATTGAGAAGGACACTGCTAACTATTAACATCATTGTAGAAATTTAACAAGGCAATTAACGTAGCAGTTACATAACAATTAATATAGCAGTTAACAAGGCATTTAACATAATGATTAACATAACAATGAATTTAGCAATAACAAGGTAGTTTTCATGACTGTTGTCATAACAAGTAATATAGCAATAACAAGGCGATTAACATGCTAGTTAACATAAAAATTAATATAATAGTAACAAGGCAATTTACATTACGGTTAACATAACAATTAATAGCGCAATAACAAGGAGATTTACATAACTGTTAACCATTTAACTCGCTGGGGCATTTAATCAATAAGAAGGAATCTGCTGACCATTAACTCACGGTAGCAATTAACATGGAAATTATTGGACCAAAGACATCGTTGTAGCAATTATCCTGGCAATTAATAAGGCAACTAATATAGCATTTAACATTGCAATTAACCTGGCAAATACCAGCAAAAAGGGAAACTACTGACCATTAACATTGCTGTAGCAATTGCTCTGGCAATTAATAAGGCAATTAATATAGCAGTTATCATTGCAATTAACATGGTAATTACATGGCGAGTAAAATCGTTGTGGCAATTAAAGTGTGGCAGTGAGAACGTTGGGTATACACTCAAGGTGAAGGAGAATAAAAGGGACAGTACAAAACCGTAGAAGGACCAACTCGTGGTCATTCAACAATACACTCAATGAACATTAAGGAAACTTTGTGTCCATTCCAACAAACACAGTCAACAATTTAAATGGAAAAATCGTGGGCATTCAACAACAAATCAGTCACATTTTTAGATGGCGAAATCGTGGGCATTCAACAACAACTCAGTCACATTTTTAGATGGAAAAATCGTGGGCATTCAACCACAACTCAGTCACATTTTTAGATGGAAAAATCATTGTGCAAAATGCACCCGAAGGAAATTACATATTTTCTGTCATTAAATGATAAACAAAACGTTGTACCATCATACTAGAAGGGAATTCCGTTTTTCCTATCATTAAACAATAAGCAATTCGTTGTGCCATCACACCAGAGGGGAAATTATGTTTTTTCTGTCATTAAACAACAAGAAATTCGTTGTGCCATCACACCAGAGGGGAATTACGTTTTTTTTTTGTCATTAAATAGTAATCAAATCACTGTGACAACACACCGTAAGGGAACTACGTTTTTCCTGTCAGTAAATAACCAACAATTCGTTGTACCATTACACCAGAAGGGAATTACATTTTTCCTGTCATTAAACAACAAGCAATTCGTTGTGCCATTACACCAGAGGGGAATTACGTTTCTTTTGTCATTAAATAGTAATCAAATCACTGTGACAACACACTGTAAGGGAACTATGTTTTTCCTGTCAGTAAATAATAATCAAATCGCTACTCAACCACACCCGAAGGAAACTACATAAATTATGTCATGGATAAATAAGCAAATCATTGGAGTGACCAAGGGGAAAAATGCAGACACAACAAAAATGCAAGGATCCATTGGGAAATCCATTGAAAAGATCACAAAGACTTTATCAGCCAAATGTAGAGAAATTCCAACAAGAACGCAAGAAATCCATACACATAGGTACTTTTTCTAGAAGGAGCAAGTCAAACAATCAGCCAAGGAAAACCATGGAGGTAGACGGCTGACAGGATCATCCTTCACTCATCATCCATGCACAGAAAAGGAGCACGTTGAGATCCATAGGTCTATTAACTCTGAAGCGACGACTGTAGATCAGGCTCCTGGCCAACTGCTCAGGCGAGGACTGATGAACTAGGGACGAAAGACAAAAACAACCACAATCTTCACAAATCAATACACCAAAGGGTGGTCAAGACATGCCGAGAATCGAAGGCCATAGGAGTCAATCAATCATCAAGCTATAGGCTATGGAAAAATGCAGTCATCAACTAGAATGCCAAGACAATCAATTTCCTTACCCAATTAAACATGCAGATCCAAAGCATAAATCCTACTACAATCTACTATGCAAAAATAAAGAAAGTGTATCATTGCCTGATCACCCGCTCTGAGTTGATGTCTCGCGCGCTCTGTGCAACTCCCACTTGTCGACTGACAAGAATTCACCGGTACCTCCCAGCCAACGCTAGGGGTATCTTCCCCCTTAGCCCCCTGAGCCGCAAAGGGGCCACACACACTATCCATAGAATCAGCTAGCTCCCAGCTCACCTCGCAAGGCCGAGCTACCACTCCTCATCGAGCTGGGTATCCCAACTACCACAAGCTAAGTCAGTCAAGTATGAATTTCTGCAGCGTAACGTTACGCGAATAGAACATATCCATCATCATTTTCCTCCCTCCATTATATAGAGTTTCGAAGTCCCTTACTTTCCCAAATCCCAATTTATTTAACGTTTAATAAATTAATTCATAAAAATTCCTCCCCGTACATGTGTCATCCATCCCCTTCATTCCTCCAAAAACTAATTTCTTTAATTAATTAATTACCCTTATTTCCCTCACCCACCTAGAGTCACTCTTAGAATCGCTCCTAGGTGTCCCCAAATTCCCTTACAAGTTTTAATGACTTTCCCCCTTACCAATTTACTAGTTGAGTTGATTTAGAAAAGTTCTTAAATGCTAGATACCTTACTAAGTTTGACTTTTTGTTTTTCCCCTTGTTTCCCTTTTCATTTTATGTTTCCCTCTTTTCCTAGTTTCCTAATTATTTTATATTTCCCTCTTTCCCCTTTTTATTTAAACTCAAAAGGCATATGCAGAAACTTACCCTTTTTTCCTTTTTCTTTTTAATGAATAAATATTTAATTAGCATAATATAGTAAAACAATTATTTCCCTTTTTAAGATTTTATCCCAAAAGATTTTTATAAAACAATTAAATTGCTTACTCCCTTCTTGTCACAAAATTAAAGAAGAGTATCATCATTATTTATTTTATTTTTATTTTTAAATAAATAGATAAAATTTTACAACCAGTATAATTTAGACCTAGACTTTAATTTTTGTGTTGGGCGCATTTTATTAGGGAATTTTTTTTTTTTAATTTCTTATCAAGCTATTCGACCTAAGGCCATCTAGGTTCATTCATTTATCATTAATAACGCGATGTGCCCTTCAGGACGCACTAGGTGCTCCAAGGGTGCCACTCGCCTCAATCTGTTTCCCTTGCACGACGTGCCCTTCAGGACGCACTACGGGCTCCAAGGGTGCCACTTGCCTCTTTCCATTTTTCTTGAGTGGTGTGCCCTTCAGGACGCACCACGTGCTCCAAGGGTGCCACTCGCCTCTTGACTGACTTGGTAGACATCAAAAACCCCTGGAGTAAATACTTCGCTAGGTGAACTTGTGGGAGACTAAGGGCCTCTAAGGAATAAGGCCCCCGCCTTATTGCGCGCCCCTTAGAATCATCGTGAGTGACTGTCGCAGTCTACCCTCACGACATCGTGGGTCCTCTCGAACTAGCTAAATGTTAACCTACAGTTCGAGCCACGACGAGAGTGCTAGTAGGATGTGGTAAGGTTGTTGTCCACACCTCTCCCTCAACATCTCTGATAGTCATGAGTGACCCCTCTACTCCACATGTGAGTCTGGTCGGTAAGCTATCGTCAGCCTGCATCATCAACGAATCATGTCAGCAATATATCCATAATCATATCATCTAATCAGATGCACTAATATCACATATAAAACAATCAAACCCCAATGGTTCACTCCCCGACTYGATCCGAAGTCCAAGGGTTTCCATCGATGCCTCTACATCCTCGAGGTCTAAAATCCTGCACACTCAATAAAATYGAGTCAATAGCACCTGTCTATGTCAATGCAGTAAAACAACATGTCATCAACCCATAACACCTCATAATCAAAATCAAATGTTTAATAGTATAATAATCTGGATCACTTGCGAGAAAGTGTCCTCAAAGAATAAGTTTGCTTAGTGCGCAAGAGTGGGATGTTACATACACTCCCTCTTGGTCTAAACTTCATCCCGAAGTTTCACAGTATAAGTGTCGAATAATGTGTATCACAGTATCATAAGTCTATCTATCAAACAAGAAAGGAAACTGCTGGTGCATGTCATATGCGTCCTCCCAGGTCGTCGAGTGTGGACTATAGTTGTCCCACTGGACCTTGACCTGCTCTACTGTTCGACGTCTTAGTTGTCGAACGCGATGATCCAGGATGCGGATCGACTTAGCCGTGGGCGCACCCTCATCCGACACCTGCAAGGTGCTCAAGTCAAAACATGTGTAGGACCACTAATCATAATGTCTCAGACATAGATGTGAAAGACATCGTGCATACTCCTCAGGAATCCACAAGGATAGTCAAAAGGTCATGGGCCTCTCTTTTCCACAATATCGTAGGAGATAGTTTAGCCCCTTTTACGAACTTTATCGAACTCTTATGCGGTTTCCGCCGCAAAAATACTCGATCGCCACATCGTAACTAAGGTCGACACAACGTGCATCGACATAACTCTTCTATTGATCCTGCGCTTCCTTAATCCTTTGTCTTATGGTTTGCATTTTCTCTTCCACTTCTTGGATCTCTTCTGGTCCCACCAGGACCCTATCCTCAAGCCTATCCCCACTCAAAGGCGTCTGACATAGTCACCCATAAAGAAACTCGAAAGGCACCATCTCAATGGTGCTTTGGTAACTGTTGTTATAAGCGAATTCCACTAGAGACAAGAATTCTTCCCAACACTTTTGTTAGTCCATCACATACAGGTGCAACATGTCCTCCAAGGTCTGGTTCGTTCGTTTTGTCTGCCTATCAGTCTCCGGGTGATATGTAGTGCTGAAGTTAAGTTGGGTTCCCAAGGCCTCTTGGAAACTCATTCAAAATCGGCACGTAAACACCAATCCTCGATTGGATATAATCGTCTTAGGCATGCCATGCAGCCTCACAATCTCACTGATGAAAACTCTAGCTATGTCAGGTGCTTGATACGTCGTACGCACAGGAATAAAGTGATCACTCTTCATCAGAGTGTCTACTACTACAAAAATTGAGTCGTGTCTCCTTGCCATTAGTGGCAATCCAACAATAAAATCCATCGAAATAACCTCCCCTTTTGATTTCGTAATAGCGTGTGGCCGTAGTAATCCTGTTGGGTGTCCATGTTCAGCCTTTACCTGCTAACATTCTAGACATCTGGTCACCTAGTTGACTATGTCTACCTTCATTTCCTTCCAGAAGAATAAGGGTTTATGATCCGCCCTCATCTTCATGACTCTCAGGTGAGTCATGCACACTGCTCTATGAGCCTCATTTTAGGATCAAGCTCCTCAACTCGTCATTGGTGGTATGTAAATCCGATTTTTAAACCTCAATAATCCATCGTCGTCAAACGTAAATCCTTCAAATCTTGGTACCATCATTGTGTTTTGTCCGATAAAATCCTCGACCTCATGTAGCTGTCATCATCCTGTAAATTTAGAATCTTTTCACGTAGATTCCTCTGAAGAGGAAACACCGAAAAGATGTGTGGTATTCGACTCAATGCATTTGCCACTCGATTCACTGTCCCTTTTATGTAAGTAATCTTGAAGTCGTACTCGCTAGGAAATTCCGACCAACATCGTTGTCATGCGTTCAGGTCACTTGCGTACAAATGTGTTGTAGTCCACAGTGGTCGGTCTTTAGTTCAAATTTTCTTCCAACAAGTTATTGTCTCCAAACCTTCAAGGTGTGTTCAATGGCTAACAACTCCAAATCATGCGTCGCATAGTTTTCCTCATGCCTTCTTAGTTTCCTCGAGATGCAGATGATCACTCGACCGTATTGCATCAAGACTCTGTCTAAGCCTTCCTTGGATGCGTCAATGCATACCAAGAAGTCCACGTTCATGTCAAGGATATTTAGTATCGGTGTTGTTTTCAATAGCTCCTTGAGCCTCCGAAATGCTACCACGCATTTCTCGGTCCAAACAAACTTCTAGTTCTTCTTCTACAATTTTGTGATTGGATTTGCTATCTTTGAAAATCCCTCGACAAACCGTCAATAATATCCTGTTAAACCAATTAAGCTACGTACTTCCGGGACGTTCTTTGACGCAGGCCATTCCATAATAGCCTCGACCTTTGCTGGATCCATGACGATACCTTTGCCAAAGATGACATCCCTTAAGTAGTGAATCTTCGATTCATAAAAAGAGAATTTGGACAACTTCCCATACAATTTGTGCTCTCACAAACACTGTAGTACCAACCGCAAGTTCTCATCATGCTCCTCCGTCATCTAAGAGTAAATCAAAATATCATCAAAGAATACTTGGACGAACTTGTCCAAGTACTCGCAAAACACCCCGTTCATCAAACTCATAAAAACCCTTGGGGAATTTGTCAATTCAAAAGGTGAAATAGTAAACTCATAATGTCCAAACCTCATCTTAAAGGAGGTCTTAGGGACGTCATCCTCCTTGATCTGTAACTGGTGATACCCTAATCACAAATTGATTTTTGAGAACATCATCGCACCCTTCAATTGATCGAAGAAATCATCAGTCCTCGACAACGGATATTGATTCTTGATCACGGCCTTGTTCAACTGACGGTAGTCAATGCAGAGCCTCCATGACCCATCCTTCTTTTGTATGAAAATAACAGGCGCACACCATGGTGACACACTTGGACGTATCAGTCCCATGTCCAACAATTCTTTCAGTTGCATTCTCAACTCCTGTAACTCCGGGGTCGACACCCGATAAGGCGTTCTAGCTATCGGTTCAGTCCCCGGTTTTAGGTCTATAGTAAACTCTAATTCTCTCTCAGGCATCATCCCAGGTAACTCCTCTGAGAAGACGTTCGCAAAATCTCTCACCACAGGAAGGTGTTCTAGACCTTCCGCTACTCCCTTCTCGTTTAACGTAAGGATCGCATAAAGCTTATATCCCTTGCGCATGCTCTTCAGTAGTTGCAAGGAAGAGATGAACCTTAGGGAAACTCCCTGGTTTCATCCTACAATCACGTGTCTTTGTCTCTCATCACCGACATAGCTCAACCATTTCGTCTTATAGTTGAGTATCGCCTCATGCGATTCCAACCAGTCCATACCAACCACGACATCATAAGATCCTAAGATCCTGACGTACAGGTTGGCCCTAGTGAAAAACTCTCCCAAGTTAAGGGTACAACCCATAACCCTTCCTCCAACCTTCTGTTTGGCTCCCGAAGCCATATCTATGAAGCTAAACTCATCCTGTTCGACTGCCTTTACCTTAACCCTTTTTAGCGCTGCACTAGAAATGAAACTCTCGGTAGCCCTAGGATCTATCAAAATACTAAGGGTCTGGTCAGCAACGGTACCTGACATCTTGAGCAAAGTCAATTGGTGCTCTGTCTGGCGGTTATTCACCGCTGCATGAATTCGATGGGCCTTCCCAAACTCCCATGTTAGTGGGTCCGGTTGATCTAGATGCGTCGACCCTTTCCTCTAGGCAGGAATGCTGGTAATGTGGCACCCCACAATCCAACACACTTTCTTCGGTCCAGTAATCCTGGTACCCGAAGTAGAAGTTGAATTCCAATACTAAGGCCAACACAAACTTGTTGACCTTAAGTTTCTAGGTGAGGATGTGGAGCACACCAAAGCAGCTCCAAAAACGGGCCTCATACTCGACACCGTACGGTCGCCTTGTCGCAAGGTGTCGAACTCGTTGATTTGATGCTCAACGAAGTCCTCAGAAAGATACCTCTTTTGGAATTGTTCCTGGAACAGTTCCCATGACATGTCGTCGACGGCCATGTTCAAAGTTGCAAGAGCGTTTTCCTCCATAGAAGAGCGTTCCTCTTCAGTTGAAAGACCACCATGCAGATCCTTATGCTGGAGGTCGTAATCGCGAAGTGTGAAGTATAAATCCTTGATCTACAACCGTGCCTCAACGACACAACCATCCACGACACTCGAGGACTCAAGAACTCAACTCTCTCGAGTTCTCGATGGATGCTAACAGTACTAGCTAGGGCGTGTTGTGGACCCTCAACAGTATAGGTGCCCCAGACTCATCTCAGTACTGATAATGAATCAAGGCCCTTTGACAATACCTGGAAGGGCCTTGTCAGACCATCATCATCCCTTACAACAAGTGAATCCAACCCAAGGACTTGTTCCTCCCTTTGGGGGTTCAACTCCGAGGGTGCGGGAACTTCTGGAGGTGTCACACCTCCTTCCATGGCACCACGTTGTGAACCTCTAAGGCGTCCTCTAAATGAGATCACCACAATCACACGTTAAGGTTTTTAATGAACACAAGGGTTAATACTCACGGGTTCACTGCAGTGGAAAGCCTGGTGATCCACAGTCGCAGGGTTGAACCCACTCCGATACCATATGTAACGACCCCATCATTACGTCTACAAGCGAAACAACAGTGCAATTTTTTTTTGACAAAAACAGGACAACAACGATGATTACAGCTAGACGACACAGTTGACGGCGAGCACCACGCTCGTAGAACAGGAAACAATAGCTAAGACTCCACACATAGGCATAAGGGAAACTGGGTGAAACATGCGTAGAACAACAAGGAGGAACGACTACCCGCCCACACAAACATGACCATGCCTAGAAGCTAAGGGACAACATCCCCATCCCGACGCAACGGCCTAGACAACAACGACTAGAATCTCTAGGCGCACGAACCCAATGCCTGAATACGTTCAACCCATGCGCCATAAAGCAACTGGAAACTCTTAAAAAAACTCACATAGAACGCACCGACTCCTCCCAAGTTCACATTGGCCGCTATCCCATAGGGCGCGCCATGATCCTCTCATCAGGAATCATGTTGTTCCCAGATGATAGACACGTCAATAACTTTGGCGCAACCATAAGGTATCTGGACCGAGGACTCTAGATAATCTGATGCGCTATGAACTAAGTACCGATAATAAAACCACACCCAAACCCAACAGCAAGTCGACGAGACACCAGGGGATGACAACCAGGGAAGACACGAGCCAAGACATGACTTCGTCCATGACCCACCCAGTCTAACTGGTCAATGATTACAATCTATTTTAACATGGGTTACCATTCTAAATGACACACGTCTAAATTACAATTAGTCATTAATGCATCAACCAAATTAACATTAATACAATCAATCTAGCAAGTCTAAGTAATCAATACTAGCATTATAATTATAAATACAATCTAACCTCAATTGTAAGCAAGTCTAAAATTTGCAATCTAGTCTTTACTCCCCAATCTAATTTTAATCATTATTACAACCTAAATGGACAATGCTATAATAATCCAAAATCTTCGTCCAACTAGCCATTAACCTAAATAACAATATTAACAATCTAAATGTAGAATGCTACCAATATAACACTTATGAACAATTAAATCTCAACATGTAGTCTAGCTATATTGACCGAACTAACAATGCCAGTTGTCTACTATCATTGAGAAGGAAACTGCTAACTATTAACATCGTTGTAGAAATTTAACAGGGCAATTAACGTAACAGTTGAATAACAATTAATATAGCAGTTAACAAGGCATTTAACATAATGATTAACATAACAATGAATTTAGCAATAACATGGTAATTTTCATGACTGTTGTCATAACAAGTAATACAACAATAACAAGGCGATTAACATGCTAGTTAACATAAAAATTAATATAACAGTAACAAGGCAATTTATATGACGATTAACATAACAATTAGTAGCGCAATAACAAGGCGATTTACATAACTGTTAACAATTTAACTCGCTGGGGCATTTAATCAATAAGAAGGAATCTGTTGACCATTAACTCACGGTAGCAATTAACATGGAAATTATTGGACCAAAGACATCGTTGTAGCAATTATCCTGGCAATTAATAAGCCAACTAATATAGCATTTAACATTGCAATTAACCTAGCAAATAACATCAAAAAGGGAAACTATTGACCATTAACATTGTTGTAGCAATTGCTCTGGCAATTAATAAGGCAATTAATATAGCAGTTATCATTGCAATTAACATGGTAATTACATGGCGAGTAAAATCGTTGTGGAAATTAAAGTGTGGTAGTGAGAATGCTAGGTATACACTCAAGGTGAAGGAGAATAAAAGGGACAGTACAAAACTGCAGAAGGACCAACTCGTGGTCATTCAACAATACACTCAGTCAACATTAAGGCAACTGCGTGTCCATTCCAGCCAAAGCAGTCAACAATTTAAATGGAAAAATCGTGGGCATTCAACAACAACTCAGTCACATTTTTAGATGGCGAAATCATGGGCATTCAACAGCAACTCAGTCACATTTTTAGATGGAAAAATAGTGAGCATTCAACGGCAACTCAGACACATTTTTAGATGGAAAAATCATTGTGCAAAATGCACCTGAAGGAAATTACATATTTTCTGTCATTAAATGCTAAACAAAACGTTGTACCATCATACCAGAAGGGAATTATGTTTTTCCTGTCATTAAACAACAAGCAATTCGTTGTGCCATCACACCAAAGGGTAAATTACATTTTTCTTGTCATCAAACAACAAGCAATTCGTTGTGCCATCACACCACATGGGAATTACGTTTTTTTTTTCATTAAATAGTAATCAAATCACTGTGACAACACACCGTAAGGGAACTACGTTTTTCCTGTCAGTAAATAACTAAAAATTCGTTGTACCATTACACCAGAAGGTAATTACGTTTTTCCTGTCATTAAACAACAAACAATTCACTATGCCGTCACACCAAAGGGGAATTACATTTCATTAAATAGTAATCAAATCACTGTGACAACACACCGTAAGGGAACTACGTTTTTCCTGTCAGTAAATAACCACCAATTCGTTGTACCATTACACCAGAAGGGAATTATGTTTTTCCTGTCATTAAACAAGCAGCAATTCGTTGTGCCATCACACCAGAGGGGAATTACATTTTTTTTGTCATTAAATAGTAATCAAATCACTGTGACAACAAACCATAAGGGAACTACGTTTTTCCTGTCAGTAAATAATAATCAAATTGCTACTCAACCACACCAGCAGGAAACTACATAAATTATGTCATGGATAAATAGGCAAATCACTGGAGTGACCAAGGGGCAAAATGCAGACACAATAAAAATGCAAGGATCCATAGGGAAAGCCATTGAAAAGATAACAAAGACTTTATTAGCCAAATGCAGAGAAATTCCATGAAGAACGCAAGAAATCCATACACAGAGGTACTTTTGCTAGAAGGCACAAGTCAAGCAATCAACCAAGGACAACCATGGAAGTAGACGACTGACAAGATCGTCCTTCGCTCATCATCCACGCACAGAAAAACAACGCGTTGAGATCCATAGGTATATTAACGTCAAAGCGACGACCGTAGATCAGGCTCCTGGCTGACTGCTTAGGCGAGGATTGATGAACTAGGGACGAAAGACAGAAACAACCACAATCTTCACAAATCAATACACCAAAGGACGGCCAAGACATGTCGAGAATCGAAGGCCATGGGAGTCAATCAATTATCGAGCTATAGGCTATGGAAAATGCAGTCATCAACTAGAACGCTAAGACAATCAATTTCCTTACCCAATTAAACATGCAGATCCAAAGCATAAATCCTACTACAATCTACTATGCAAAAATAAAGAAAGCATATCATTGCCTGATCGCCCACTCTGAGTTGATGTCTCGCGGGCTCCATGCAACTCCCACTTGTCGACCGACAAGACTTCACCGGTACCTCCCAGCCAACGCTAGGGGTACTCTTCTTCCCCCTTAGCCCCCCGAGCTGCAAAGGGGCCACACACACTATTCATAGAATTAGCTAGCTCCCAGCTCGCCTCACAAGGCCGAGCTACCACTCCTCACCGAGCTGGGTATCCCAACTCCCACAAGCTAAGTCAGTCAAGTATGAATTTCTGCAGCGTAACGTTATGTGAATAGAACAGATCCATCATCATTTTCCTCCCTCCATTATATAGAGTTTCGAAGTCCCTTACTTTCCCAAATCCCAATTTCTTTAACATTTAATAAATTAATTCATAAAAAATCCTCCCCGTACATGTGTCACCCATCCCCTTCATTCCTCCAAAAACTAATTTCTTTAATTAATTAATTACTCTTATTTCCCTCACCCACCTAGAGTCACTCCTAGGTGTCCCCAAATTCCCTTACAAGTTTTAATGACTTTCCCCCTTACCAATTTATTAGTTGAGTTGATTTAGAAAAGTTCTTAAATGCTAGATACCTTACTAAGTTTAACTTTCTGTTTTTTCCCTTATTTCCCTTTTTTTTATGTTTCCCTCTTTTCCTAGTTTCCTAATTATTTTATATTTCCCTCTTTCCCCTTTTTATTTAAACTCAAAAGGCATATGCATAAACTTACCCTTTTTCCGTTTTTTCTTTTTAATGAATAAATATTTAATTAGCATAATATAGTAAAACAATTATTTCCCTTTTTAAGATTTTATCCCAAAAGATTTTTATAAAACAATTAAATTGCTTACTCCCTTCTTGTCACAAGATTAAAGAAGATTATCATCATTTATTTTTTATTTTTTATTTTTTATTTTTTTTATTTTATTTTTTCTATTTTTAAATAAATAGATAAAATTTTACCACTAATATAATTTAGACCTAGACTTTAATTTTTGTGTTGGGCAACATTTTATTAGGGAAATTGTTTTAAAAATTTCTTATCACGCTATTCGACCTAAAGCCATCTAGGTTCATTCATTTATCATTAATAACGCGACGTACCCTTCAGGTCGCACTAGGTGCTCCAAGGGTGCCACTCGCCTCAATCTGTTCCCATTGCACGACGTGCCCTTCAGGACGCACTACGGGCTCCAAGAGTGCCACTCGCCTCTTTCCATTTTTCTTGAGCGACGTGCCCTTCAGGACGCACCATGTGCTCCAAGGGTGCCACTCGCCTCTTGACTGACTTGGTAGACATCAAAAACCCCTGGAGTAAATACTTCGCCAGGTGAACTTGTGGGAGACTAAGGGCCTCTAAGGAATAAGGCTCCCGCTTTATTGTGAGCCCCTTAGAATCATCGTGAGTGATTGTCGCAGTTTTCCCTCACGACATCGTGGGTCCTCTCGAACTAGGTAAACGTTAACCTACAGTTCGAACCACGACGAGAGTGCTAGTAGGTTGTGGCAGGGTTGTTGTCCACACCTCTCTCTCAACATCTCTGATAGTTGTGCATGACCCCTCTACTCCACATGTGAGTCTGGTTGGCAAGCTATTGTCAGCCTGCATCATCAACGAAACATGTCAACAATATATCCATAATCATATCATCTAATCAGATGCACTAATATCACATATAAAACAATCAAACCCCAATGGTTCACTCCCTGAATCGATCTGGAGTCCAAGGGTTTCCATCGATGCCTCTACATCCTCGAGGTCTAAAATCCTGCACACTCAGTAAAACCGAGTCAATAGCACCTGTCTATGTAAATGCAGTAAAACAACATGTCATCAACCCATAACGCCTCATAATCAAAATCAAATGTTTAATAGTATAATAATCCAGATCACTTGCGAGAAAGTGTCCTCAAAGAATAAGTTCGCTCAGTGCGCAAGAGCGGGATGTTACACATTGTTATTGGGACTCAAGGATCTTTAGGCCATTGAAATTCACTGTAATAACTCAAATTAAATTCAAAAAAGTCCTCAAATGGAACACATCAAAATTTCGAAAGGGTCAACAAGTACCACCCTTTTCATCAGAGATCAAAGACTTAAGAGTGTTGGGCCTCTTTGAAATAATTCAAGAATAATTTTGAAAAGAACCCCAATAGAAGCGTTTCTTAATACTTTTAGTTTGAAAACAACAATTGGAAAAGACTCCAATAGAAAGAGTTGCTTTCTAGGAAATTTTGAAAAGGAAATGAGGGTTACCCCAAGTGAGGATCAAGCATCTAGTATTCTAAAGGTTTCAAAGGAATAACCCTCGCAAGGCCCGATGGAGCTTCACTTGACTTACTTAAAGAAAGAGATGGGAAATCTTTTGAAAATATTTAGGTACAAACCCCTTTCTTTGGAAGCATAACTTCAAGATTGACAGATGAAATAGAGATTAAATAAGGTTGTCTTCACTCAACCTTGTCTAGATTAATCAGTCAATCAAAATTGATGCAAGGAGAAAACAATATGATCAATCTTAAGTTCAAACCTAAAGGTGAGCCCATGTTGGAATATGGGTTTATTGAGGACTCAACAATTTTCCATTAAAAAGTTAATGTGGGATGTTATCAAGAAATAGGTCAAAGGTTTTGCCAACTCTTGGAACAATAAAGTCCTTACAATGTAGATATAACAAATTTGGAATCCTTTAAAATGTTAAATTCTTAAATGTGGACTAAGAATGAAACAAATTATCTCATTGTTTCTTTCCCTAAGGGAATTTTATTTTATTTTACATGCATTTAAGGTTGAATATATTATTGTCAATATTGTAATGATTTCTCAAGTTCACTATTTAACACTTTTTTTCCTTGGTCAATATTGCAAAACCTTGATACTAAAAACATGTGAATGATACTAAATAGTTATATTAACTTTAATACCTTGATACTAAAAACATGGGAATGATACTAAATAGTTATATTAACTTTAATAGAACTAAAAATGCTTGTTGTTCAAAGTATATTGTTATTATTATTAAAAATGGTAAATGACATAGATACATACTTTAATCTTATATAAAATTTATATACTTGTAATGTCACTTGAAAGCTTTATGTAAAAATCTAATATGCAAAAGTTTATAGAAATGGGCAAACAATATATTTATAAAATTTAATACTATATAAGTTTATGTCTAAAGGGTTAACCATAACACTTTTTTAGGTGTTTTAGAACCATATAGCATAGAGCTTGAGCTTTGATCTTGACTTATATCTTTACCAAGTGTTTTTTGTTTTTTGGGTTGTTTTTCCAAATGATCTCACTTGGCCGCCAAATGTATTAAAAAATTTAATTTGACGTAGGTTTTTTTTTTTAATTTAGAGCTGCTATTAAGTTCTTTTCAATTTACTAGAGAATAATAGCATAAGGCTCATTGAAAGAAACACAATCACAAGGTACACAATATTTTATCCTAGAAAAACCTCATGGGGGAGAAAACCCAACAAAACTTCCTCAATAATAGATTCTCAATACAATGCCAAGACTTAGACCAAAACACTAAAGAATATCCAAGACTGAGCATGTGTCTCTCTTCTCCTTCTTGTAACTGCAGCTACCTCCAAAAGATGCGCACTTTTTAAGTGACTGAGTGAGTGAATGAATGAGGCGCCATCCTCACTTATTTATACTAGTTGAGGGGGCGCTAGGGTTATGTCTCTTCACCAAGCAGGACCGACTTCTTCCAATAGTGGTTAAAACCAATTTAATAAACCCTAGGGGTTGACTTCTCAAATACCACCATATGAATATGGTTTGACCAATCCATAAGAGGGGATTTGGTCTTATACAAGACCTGACATTATCAATCCACAAAAGGGGATTTGATCTATATAATAATAACTCAATTATAATAGAATATTCTTCGCAGTTCCAATATTTCAACACTCCCCCTTAACAAGAAGGGTATTCTACTGACATAACCTAATACAACATCATTAGGAGAGAGAGATGGAAGCGACATCATCAGCATCTGGAACATTGACTGGCATATCTACAAATCATTGGAAGTTTTTTTCTCATCGTCAATAACATCATCGTTCACAGCATGGAGTTGGAGTGGTATCATCATCATCATCATCTGCATCAACTTCAATTAGTATAACACTAATACAACAATATCACCAACCTAAAGTCGGTACATCATCATCAACAACACAAGGCTGATACAACATCATCATCAACAGCAGGAGGTTGATACAAAATCATCATATGGCAACATAATGAGGAAGGTGCAACAACAACATTTTGTGGTACTCTGGCAGACCGTCTTACCGGACCTTCGGGATCTGCCCAGGAATCATAAGATTCCCTAGAATATAAAATCCTAATAGAGCTACCACGTGGTACTTTGATAGACCGTCCTTATCGTACCTTCGGGATCTACCCAGGAATCAAAAGATTCCCTAGGAGATAATATCCTAACGAAGCTACCACTACTGACCATAGATGGAATATACATGCACATGTACTCTAACAGATTGTCATTACTGGACCTTCGATATCTGTCCAGGGATGATCAATCCGCTAGGATATAAAATCCTAACGGAGCTATCAGTTGTTGGTCAGGATACCATAGTATCATCAACATCACTCCCCCTTTCGAGGGAGGTCCTTTCAGACTATACCAAGCTTGTCTAGAAAGTATTCAAACTTTACACGAGACAAAGGCTTGATCAACACATCTGCAACCTGCTCATCTGTGCCAACATATTGGAGCTTTACATTTCCCCTCTGCACCATATCACGAATGTAGTGATACCTGATTTCTATGTGCTTTGACTTATCATGGAACACTGGGTTCTCTGCCATCTCTATGCAACTATGGTTATCACATAGAATCACTATGGCTTCCATCTCCAGATCGAATAGACATGTCAACAACTTCTGAAGCCATATGGGTTCACAACTGGCGGAACATAATGCAATGTATTCTGCTTCTGTCGTGTTGAGAGCAATACTGGATTGCTTCCTACTCTGCCATGAAATCATGGCTAACCCCAAACTGAACAACATCCTGAAGTGTTCTTCTGATCAGAAACACTTCCAGACCAAACTGAATCAGTATATCCATATAGTCTAAAGTCATCGTCTCCAGTATAATAGAGACCATATTCCAACGTACCCTTAAGGTATTTCATCACATGTTTTGCAGCAACAAGGTGAACACGTTTGGGCTCTACCAGATACTGACTCAAGGTGTTCACAGCAAAAGATATATCTGGCATGGTATTCATCAAATACATCAACGATCCAATGATTTGTCTATATAGAGTAGCATCAACCAATTCTGATGAAGTATCCACGAGGAGCTTCAACTTTGTTTCCATGGGTGTGTTCATGGCTTTACATTCCAACATGTCAAACCTCTTCAGTATTTCAACTGCATACTTCCCTTGGTTAAGGAAGATCTTCTCTGGGC